>VMBQ01004988.1:42478-66003 GCA_007657795.1 Dreissena rostriformis
GACGGACGGAAGGACGGACGAAAGGACGGACGGACGGACGGACGGACGGACGGACAACGCCCAAACAATATCCCTCCGCCTCTGGCGGGGGATAACGATGAATGACAAAGTTATGGCCCGGACAAGCTCATTTATGGCCATTTTTGACCTTTGACCTCAAAGTGTGACCTTGACCTTGGAGATATTGACGTACTTCTTTCGCCCGACACACCGTTCAATGATGGCGAACAAATGTGCCAAATGATTTTGAAATCTCTCAATGAACAAGAGAGTTATGGCCCAGACAAGCTCATTTATGGCCATTTTTGACCTTTGACCTCAAAGTGTGATATAGAAATCTCACAATGAACGACATAGTTATTGCCCGGACAAGCTCATTTATGGCCATTTTTGACCTTTAACCTCAAAGTGTGACCTTGACCTTGGAGATATCCACGTAATTCTTTCGCGCGACACACCGTCCAATAATGGTGAATGGTGAAGAAACGTGCCAAATGATTTTGAAATCCCTCAATGAACGACATAGTTTATGGCCCTGACAAGCTAATTTTCGGGACAGACAAGACCGACAGACCGACCGACAAAGTGACTCCTGTATAGCCCCCATTACCCGTAATGGGGGTATAACAAAAACAGATGAGGATGAATAAGACACCGTTTTCCATTTTCAACAATAGAAACCAGATTGAATTCATATAGATTTTGAGTTTTAGTGAATGAGAGTCCTTCTGTGAAAACTATGTTTAATGCATGTGCGCACGCAAATTGTCGTCCCAGATTAGCCTGCACAGTCAAAAGACTAATCAGGAATGACACTGCTGCTATTATGGAATTTTTCGTTTAAAAGAAGTCTCTTCATAATGAAAATACAGTCTAAGCGGAAAGTGTCTTCCCTGAAAAGCCTGTACAGACTGTAAAGGCTTATCTGGGACAACACATTATACACATGCATTTAGCCCTGTTTTTATAGAGCGCGGCTCAGGGTGTACCACCATTTGTTAAAAATATTTGATTTTAAATCATTTACTTTATCCAAAAATAGCGTCTATTTATTATTAATGAAGAATACTAATACATTGATTGTATTAACAGATTCATAGTTTAAGTGTTTTTAAACCGATACGTATTTTGTTCTAGGTTTATTTCCATATCATGTTCCAGTCACCATTTCAGTTACCACAAGACCCTTGTGTTTTATGGCGATTCCTCTGCAACAGATCTTCCCATTATTACTAATTAGCCAAAGAATAAAAATTACATGACAATCCTCCCCAAATGACTGCGAGGCCATGTACCTGGTTCTCTCAAGGTCTGAGCCCCAGGGAAGGCAGACTGATGGTTGTGGAGATCGGCACGCTGTGACGTCACGGCGCACTGATTCATGAGATCTACCACGTTCTGTAGCGATACCTGGGGCATGGCCATCCGTGGGCCGCCATAGATTCCTGCAATAGGATTGACACTGCAACTTACGGCTCGCCATACAAGATTTTTTTTTAAGTTTTCACTGTGTTAAACAAGTCAAAAAGGTACCAGCAGGGTGGGGCAAATTGTGACCAAATATTAAAGATTTAAATAAATTTGGTAGAAGACTACTTTACGATATTTCATACCAAATACAAAAAAATAGTCCATTTTTTAAAGCTTCACTATATAAATGTATGCGGCACACATAATCTTCAGGGCGGGCCAACATTGACCCCATGGACATGAAATAATTTGAACAAATTGGTAGAGTTCCACAATACCAGGTTACATGCCAAATACCAAGCTGGGAATTTGTAGGAGAATATTTAAAAAGTGTTCACTATACACAAATAGGGAAATCAAGAAATCAAGTTACCCTTAGGACAGGACCAATGTTGACTGCAGGGGCATGATTTGAAATAACTTAGCAGAGAACCATTATATGATGCTTCAAAACAAATACAAAACCTCTGGGCCTTGTAGTTTCAGAGGAGATTTTTCAAGTTTTCACTATATGCACATCAGGATAACAAGTTATCCCCAGGAAAATGCCACTTTTGAAAACAGGGCCACAATTTGAACAAACTAGGTATCAAATCTCTGGACCTTGCAGTTTCAGGAGATTTTTTTTAAGGTTTTCCTTAACAAATATAAGAGAAATAAGTAACCACCAGGATCGGGGACACTTTTTACAGAAAGGGCATGATTTAAACAAACTTGTTATAGAACCACCATACAATATCCATACAATATCCATACAACATCCATACAATATCCATACAATATCCATACAATATCCATACAATATCCATACAATATCCATACAACATCCATACAATATCCATACAATATCCATACAATGTCACATGCCAAATACCAAACCTCTGGGCCTTGTAATTTCAGAGAAGAATGTTTAAGTTTTTACCGTAAAAGAAAAACAAGTTAACCCAGGTTGAGGCCGATTTTTACCCCAGGGAAATGATTTGAACAAACTTGGTAAGGAAACAAATACCATACATCTGGGCTTTGCAGTTTCTGAGATTTTTTTAAAGTTCTCACTATACTCATATAAGAGTAACCGTTGGCGTCCCAGATTAGCCTGTGCATGTAGAAGAGACTTCCTTTAAACAAAAAATTCCATAAAAGCGGAAAGTGTCATTCCTGTGCGGACTGCACAGTCTAATCTGGGATGACATTTCACACAAATGTATTAAACCCAGTTTTGTAGAAAAAGGCTTATTTAAGCATCGAGACAGCACATTTGTGTACCCACCTGGTGGTGGTGGTATGACATGCTGCACGGTCTGCTGCGCAGGCTGTGGACTCTTCGGACTAGGAGGGCTGAAACTGGTAACAGTGCCAGCAAGAGCCATGATGGCCTGGCCATTGACGTTCAACAGATTGGGCTGGCTCGTGTGATTGTTCTGATGGCTGGTGTAAGCGTTGGTGTGGGCGTTCTGTTGGTTGTATGTGTGAGCATTCTGTTGGTTGCTGAACATGGTTGACTGGGTAGGGTGATTGTAGGACGATTGAGTCGTGTATGTCGTGGATGGGGGCTGGTGGGATAGCTGGGCTTGCTGGGTTGTTGGTGGGCTTTTCTGGCCGTTGATTAATAGCAGCTGAGCTGGGAAAGTACTGGGCGGACTCTTCTGACCGTTCAGCAGAAGGAACTGGTTGGCTGTGCTGACCTGAAGGGCTGGCTGGATGGCCTGACTGAAGTAACCTGCAACAGGACACACACCGTACAACATACCAATTGAATAACCTGGAATAAAGTCATTTAGGAATAAACATGTAATATCATGTCAGTTATTCTGCTTGTTTATATCAACAAGAGGGCTACAGGCCCTAAGGTGCTTAAATGAGACCCCAAATGGTCACATAAGGAAAACTTCCTCGCCTCATGGTTACCGTTATTTTCAATGGTCAACAAGAGCTGTGTTTGTGAAACACAATGCCCCCTACTGGGCTTTGAAGCCGCACGGTAGCTTTTTTAGAAACAAGGTTATATTTTGAATGTAAAGGTCACAGTGACCTTGACCTTTGACCAAGTGACCTCAAACCATGTTTAATTGTAGATTTAAATGAGATGCGTGCACATGTGAAGTTTAAAGAACATAGACCGAAGAGTTTTCATTTTATGAGCAAGGTTAACATTTTGGGACAGACACACACATACAACGACAGACAGACAGACAGACAGACAGAATGGCGAAAAACAATATACCCCCGATCATTTGATCTGGGGGCATAAAAATGTTCAAAGGGTCAAGGGCTCAAAACTCTGCGAAGAATAATCGGGCAGACACAAAAATACGGCTTGCATTTGTACTTAGAATATATAGAATATCTATAAAGATTTATGTATATATAAAGACCTTTGACAACTCAAAATGTGCAAATCCATAAGATGCACATGGAAGCCAAAAATAAAGTTGCTATGTTGAATATGACAAAAGATATGAATTTGACCCATATTTTAGACCTTTGACCTTGAAGGATGACCTTGACGTTGACCTTTGACCACTAAAAATGTGCAGCTCCATGAGATGCACATGCACGCCAAAAATGAAGTTGCTATGTTGAATATTGCAAAAGTTATGAATTTGACCCATATATTTGACCTTTGACCTTGAAGGATGACCTTGACCTTCGACCACTAAAAATGTGCAGCTCCATGAGATGCACATGCATGCCAAAAATGAAGTTGCTATGTTGAATATTTCAAAAGTTATGATCAAGGTTAAAGTATTGGGACAGACAGACAGACATAGTCACAGACAGAATGACAGACAGGCCAAAAACAATATACCCCCTCTTCTTCGAAGAAGGGGGCATAAAAAATATATTACTCATCTGACTAATAATAAGAAGAAATGTTAAGAGCAAGCGAGAAAGTTTCATGAAATTGCCCAAATAAATGTGACTTCTAGAGTTCTCACAAGCTTTTTCTTTAAGTTGGCCCCATTTGACCCAGTTTTGAACTCATCAAAGATCTAATTGGGACAAATGTTTTAACAAGTTTCATTAGGATTAGGAAATAAATGTAGCCTCCAGAGTATTTAAAAGGTTGCTTTTTAATTTGACATAGTGATCTACTTTTGACCCATGACCCAGTTTTGCAATTGGCAAAGATATCATTGAGACAAATGGTCTCACCATGTTTCATGAAGAAAAGGCAATAAATGTGGACTATTAGAGTGTTCTTATGCTTTTTCTTTCATTTGAAAAAGTGACCTAGTTTTTGGCCCCAGGTGACCCAGTTTCATTAGGACAAATTTTCTGACCAAGTTTCATAAAGATTACGCAAAAAATGGGCCCTGTAAAGCGTTCTCAAGGCAAATGTCGGTAACCCACGACAGACATTGCACAATGGCACAACAAACAAAAGGCGATCACAAAAGCTCACCTTCAGCATGTTATGCTTAGGTGACCTAAAACACATGCTTCACAATATATTTGATAAATTACATCCAAATATAAGTATGGGAACAAAATAGAAAACTGTTTCTATAATATTCTTTTTCACACTTTTCTAATGCATAAAGCCATTATAATTAACTTGTTTCAATACATGGTCCCAAGCGTACCTAAGGCACTAAGACTGAGTATGGTGTGCCTGCCGCCCTCCTCCGTGATCAGGTTGGAGTGATGGCGTGGTATCTCCTTCTCCACCCCTAGCAACAGCAGCCGCGCCAAGTACATGTTGGACGCATTCCGCTCTATGCTCTTCACTATCACAGACTACAAGAATGAGACAAGGCATTTAGGACTCAGGCTAGAGAAAGTGTTACACAACAACTCATTTGCTAACCCTTTAAGCGCTGGAACCGGATTTTGAAGGCCTTTGCAAACAGTTTGGATCCAGATGAGACGCCACAAAACGTGGCGTCTCATCAGGATTCAAACTGTTTGCTATTCTGATAGTATTCTTTGAAAAAAAATCGAAGAAAATGCTTATTTTAGAAATTCAGCAGACGACATTTAAGCAGACGACAAATTTCCCAGCATGCAAAGGGCTAATAACAAATAAGCATTGTTCTGGAAAAACTGGGCTTCATACATGAGCGTAAAGTGTCATCCCAGATTAGCCTATGGAATCTGCACAGGCTAATCAGGGACAACGCTTTCCCCCTAAACTGGATTTTTTTTTAGATGAGACTTCCTTTCAAAGAAAAATTCCATCAAACCAGAAAGTGTTGTCCCTGATTAGCCTGTCACTGTGTGGACTGCACAAGATAATCATGGACAACACATTACGCACATGCATTTAACTCAGTTTTCCCAGAATGTGGCTCAAATTATCTGCATATGGGAGTTTAGTTCATACCACCCCTCTCTGTTCTCTTGCCAAATACAGAAATAAGGGATGTGAATTGGAATAAATCAGCATTAAAATGTTTTATTCAGCAACAATTCCAATTAATATTTGCTTTATCCTTCTTCAGAACTTAATATATACCCCTCAAAATGTGTGTTCATAATTAAATAGTATATATGTTCAAACAAAAATAAACAACTTAACCAAATTCATTATTATTGCCCAAGAGGTCTTACTTTGCTTGGTTGTTTTGGTTTAGGCTTGACACTGATGTACACATCTAGATGCTCCATCAACTGAGTTACTCGTCCTGAAATCACATGTAGAGGCTATAATAACAATAAAGCCTTGTTTTGGGAAAACTGGGCTTAATGCATGTGCATAAAGTGTCATCCCAATTAGCCTGTGCAATCTGCACAGGCTAATCAGGGGTGGCACTTTTCGTCTAAACTTGATTTTCGTTAAACATTCCATAAAAGCAGAAAGTGCTGTCCCTGATAAGCCTGTGCGAACTGCACAGGCTAATATGGGAGGACACTTTAAGTTCAAACATTAAGCTGGGTTTTCCTATAACAAGGCTGAATTTATCTAGAGATCAAGAATGAATAAATATAAATGTAATTTAAAAGATGAACATACATGTTCCCAACTGGGGAAGTTAAGGATCAGTAAAATTTCTGGGGCTGCGCAAAAGTGTTCAGCAAAGCAGAATATAAGAGTATGACCATGGTTTTGTCATGGGATTAGCTGCTTCAGACAGACATGTGCATGGTATCATGAATATACTTAACTCAAGATTCTGACTATACTATGAGTTTTTATTTTTTGAGTTGAGTTTGCCCATCATGCTAATTATGGTGTTCACAGAAGTTTTGTATGAGTATCAAGCCTCACTCAACCCCTGAGTTTGAGGAAGAATAAGTGCATATTCTTATAGCTGAGATTTAACCCTTTGCATGCTGGGAAATTTGTCTTCTGCTAAAATGTCGTCTGCTGAATATCTAAAATTAGCATTTTCTTCGATTTTTTTCAAAGAATACTATCAGAATAGCAAACAGTTTGGATCCTGATGAGACGCCACGTTCTGTAGCGTCTCATCTGGATCCAAACTGTTTGCAAAGGCCTTTAAAATTCGGTTCCAGCGCTTAAAGGGTTAAAACTGTTTGTGAGCTGACTGAAATTTTCAATACTCAGCTGAGTGGAAACTAAAATCTCATTTTCTGAGTTCAGCTAAAAACTTTGAAATGTTCATGATACTGGGGCATGGAGTGTTTTTTACATTTATGTGGCTAAAAAAGCGCATAATATTTATATTATCACATTATATAGTACATGTATTAAACATTTAATCCTTGCCTGACAAGTCAACAGGGCAAGCACAAATGGTAGTCCCAACTCAAACACATACAGAGCCATTACAAACCCACAGAAGAAAGAAGTGAGGAGAAGGAAATAAGGCAGTGTCCAATCAAGGGCTCACCGACTGGTAATGTACCATGTGTAGCCTTCTTAAACTTAAAGTCAGGTGAGACGTATCGTTGCTTACCCTGGTCCATCTCCAACTCTTCCTTCACATCAAACATTAGCACTAGGGGCAGGCAACCCTACAATGAAAATACTTAAATTCAAAACATGGATGTGTTTGTCAGAAACACAATGCCCCCTTCTGCGCCGCTTTGAAATAAAATTTATATTTATCATTTGGCAGGTATAGAAATTATCTCCCTTTAAAGCTTATTACTTCCCTTGGATTGTGTTTTTTTACCTTTGACCTTGAAGGATGACCTTGAAGGATGACCTTGAAGGATGACCTTGACCTTTCACCACTCAAAATGTGCAGCTCCATGAGATACAAACGCATGCCAAATATCAAGTTGCTATCTTCAATATTGCAAAAGTTATGACCAAACTTTAACCTAGGTTAAAGTTTTGGGACAGACACACACAGTGACAGACAGACAGGCCAAAAACAATATACCCCCTCTTCTTCGAAGAAGGGGGCATAAAAAACATGAATCAGTGTTTGACAAACATACATTCACACAACTGGTACTTGAGAACCAAGGTCTAGGTTAAATTAAATGTTGGGTAGATAGGGTACGGTCATAAGCAAAGAAGACTAGAAGCAGGAAGTGCTGCAAAAGTGGCGCTGTTGCTTGACAAAACAGATAAATCTAGCTAACCAAGAAATAGCTTGTATAAATACCTAATAAGGTCAAGTTCAAAGTGAGGATGAGTGATACGGATGGATATGAAATAGTCATTAGCAACAACTTTGTAAGTTTCAAAGACTAGTAGCAATTGGTGTTGACGCTAGACTGTAAGATCTACTAAACTTGTCACCAATATATTGCTCTAATTAAGGTCAATGGGAGGTTTGGTGATATTGGTGGACAGGGAATGGTCATAAGCAATAACCATGTATCAAAGATGTGTAGCATTCAGTGTAAGTGATAGCTGGAACAATAAAATATGTTGTACCTTTTTGTAAAGAAGTTTTGAAGGACATATGATCATGTACATTATCACAACAATGAATCCTATATTAAGCGCAGGGGTCAACAAAAACAGTAATATATCTTAAATATGAGCCGTGCTCTAAAATGCTTAATGCATATGCCTAAAGTATCATCCCAGATAAGCCTGTGCACTTTGCACAGGCTAATCAGAGACGACTCTTTCCTCTTGATTGGTATTTTTTTGTTTAAAGGAAGTCTCTTCTTAGCAAAAATCCAGTTTAGGTGGAGTGTTGTCCATGGTTAACCTGTGCTAACTGCAAAGGCTAATTTGGGACGACACTTTATGCACATGAATTATGCCCCATATTCCCAGAGCATGACTCATCACTTTCATAATATGTGGCGTGTTCTGAGAAAACTGGGCAAAATGGTTGTGCGTAAAGTGTCATCCCAGATTAGCCTGTGCAGTTCGCACAGGCTAATCAGGGACGACACTTTCCGCCTAAACTGGATTTTTGCTAAGAGACATCCTTTAAACGGAAAATTCCATAAAAGCGGAAATTGTCGTCCCTGATTAGCCTGTGCGGACTGCACGGGCTAATCTGGGACGACAATTTACGCACCAGCATTTTGCCCAGTTTTCTCAGAACACAACACATATTATCCCAGTTAGCCATCTACTCACAATGAGCTGCTGCCTGGCCTGGTAAACGCTCTCAATGGGCCCCGAGATGAAGACGAGCCCCTTCCTCTGTGGTGCGACATTGTTCGGGTCCGGGAAGTGGATCACCGCGCCAGTCACCTGCATGATCTGCTTGATGTTCATGCCTCCACGACCTATGATGAACAGGTGGTGCTGGGGGGCTATCTCTAGCTGCATGGACACTGGCAGGGGGGCCTAAAATAGAATTGTTGTGAATTTCAGTGACTGTATTTATTTTTTAAGAATATATATTAAAAGAAACTGTGTTTTTTTGTTAAGAATATATATTAAAAGTAACTAGATATTCATTATTTTAAGTGGATTACAAATGTTCTTTTCTTCCTGCAGAAAGTACCCAGGCCCCATTCCTCCAGGAGTAAAATATGCCTTCCTTAAGTGTTTTTTTTTCATTCGTTTTTTCATCATAGAAGAAATGCAAATTAACCTGAAAACCCAGAAACAAGCTATTCCCTTTGTTATAGATCTTGTTTATTTCCTTTAAAATAAGTTTTATCTTATGTTTTCATTGGCTTAAACGTGAGTTATTCTCATGTACACTAAATATGAGCTAGAATGTGATTCTTTCAGCATGACATTTTAAACTGTTTTCAGTTATGTTACTATAAAATGGCTTTATAAATGACTTTGTATTCTAAGGTTACTGCAGATCCACTGAACACAGGTCAGCTCAAATGCAGCTGTTTAATTCACTGAACCCAGGACAACTCAAATGCAGGTATTTTATTCACTGAACACGGGTCAACTCAAATGCAGGTGTAACTGTTTAATTCACTGAACACTTGTCAACTCAAAATCAGCCATTTAATTCACTGAACATTGCTCAGCTTGATGCAGGCTGACCTTTTTAATTCACTGAACACTGTTCATCTCAACTGCAGTTGTTTAATTCACGGAACACAGGTAAGCTCAAATGCATTTGTTTAATTCACTGAACAATGATAGGCTCAAAGCAGCTGTTTAATTCACTGAACACTAGTCAGCTAAAATGAAGCTTTACAATACACTGAACGGTGGTCGGCTCAAAGGCAGCTATTTAATTCACTGAATATTGGTCAGCTCAAATGCAGCTGTTTAATTCACTGAAAACTGGTCAGCTAAAAATGCAACTGTTTAATTCACTGACCACTGGTAAGCTCAAATGCAGCTGTTTAATTCACTGAACACTGCTCAACTCAAATGCAGCTGTTAAATTCAGTGACCTATGGTCAGCTGAAATGTAGCTGTTAAATTCAGTTAACACGGGTCAGCTCGAATGAAGCAGTTTAATTCACTGAACACTGGTCCGCTCAAATGCAGCTGTTTAATTCAGTTAACACGGGTCAGCTCAAATGAAGCTGTTTAATTCACTGAACACTGGTCAGCTCAAATGCAGCTGTTTAATTTACTGACCACTGGTAAGCTCAAATGCAGATGTTTTATTCACTAAACACTGGTCAGCTCAAATGCAGCTGTTTGATTCACTGTGCACTGGTTAGCTCAAATGCAGATGTTTGATTCACTGAGTACTGGTCACCTCAAATGCAGCTGTTTGATTCACTGAACAATGGTAAGCTTAAATGTAGCTGTTTGATTCAGTAACCACTGGTCAGCTCAAATGCAGCTATTTGATTCCATGAGAACTGGTCAGCTTAAATGCAGCTGTTTGATTCAGTGACCACTGGCCTGCTCCAATGCAGCTGTTTGATTCACTGAACACTGGTAAGCTCAAATGAAGCTGTTTGATTCACTGAACACTGGTCAGCTCAAATGCAGCTGTTTGATTCACTGACCACTGGTCAGCTCAAATGAAGCTGTTTGATTCACTGAGCACTGGTCAGCTCAAATGTATCTGTTTGATTGAGTGACCACTTGCCAGCTCAAATGTAGCTGTTTGATTCAGTGACCACTGGTCAGCTCCAATGCAGCTGTTTGATTCACTGAACACTGGTAAGCTCAAATGAAGCTGTTTGATTCACTGAGCACTGGTCAGCTCCAATGCAGCTGTTTGATTCACTGACCACTGGTCAGCTCAAATGAAGCTGTTTGATTCACTGAGCACTGGTCAGCTCAAATGTAGCTGTTTGATTCACTGACCACTGGTCAGCTCAAATGTAGCTGTTTGATTCACTGAGCACTGGTCAGCTCAAATGTAGCTGTTTGATTCACTGACCACTGGTCAGCTCAAATGCAGCTGTTTGATTCACTGAGCACTGGTCAGCTCAAATGCAGCTGTTTGATTCACTGACCACTGGTCAGCTCAAATGCAGCTGTTTGATTCACTGAGCACTGGTCAGCTCAAATGCAGCTGTTTGATTCACTGACCACTGGTCAGCTCAAATGCAGCTGTTTGATTCACTGAGCACTGGTCAGCTCAAATGCAGCTGTTTGATTCACTGACCACTGGTCAGCTCAAATGCAGCTGTTTGATTCACTGAGCACTGGTCAGCTCAAATGCAGCTGTTTGATTCACTGAGCACTGGTCAGCTCAAATGCAGCTGTTTGATTCACTAAGCACTGGTCAGCTCAAATGCAGCTGTTTGATTCACTGAACACTGGTCAGATCAAATGCAGCTGTTTAATTATTACTACTGTGCACCAACTATTAAGTGCTTGTTGTTTACTATTGAACATAACAAGCTAATTATTAATTTCTCTAATCAAACTTGATTGCATCACTTGTTTTGTTTTGGGCAATATGTTATTTTTGCACCTGAAAATGCTAAGTTATGCTTCCATAGCAGGCATTTAGTGATACATGTTTAACTTGGATATAAAGTTCAAGTGGAAAAGTCAACAAATATTTTTCATAAAAGTATATTGGTTAATAAATCCTCATGGTTGTATTTCATGCACGATGATTATAATGACATAAAATTCAAGAGATAGATAAATTATTATCTTTTAGATTTTATCTCAAAAAGAAAACATGAGAAAAATTGCTTTTTGACAAGTGTCAGAAAATAGAAACCGATAAAAAGATAACATGCGCTGCGATGAAAAAAGAACACAAACACAACATCCAGGTCAGTGAAGATAACATTATCTGCCCCAAATGTTATTCAAGATCTGAGTTCTGAAAAGCGGGATAAGAGTACAACTTCTGTAAGCTTTCCCTGACAGAACATGTTCACAACGTCTTGATTGTAACCACTTATAAAACATTGTACAAATGGCCAGGTAGAATCAAAACTTTTTACGTTGCGTAAAATATACCAGAAAGTTGGTAAACACTGTTACCAATGTAAGAAACAAATGTTAAAAAAAAAAAACTTAATTGTCATTCAACAAACAAAATTGTATAACAAAAGAAATTACCTTTTATTGTATAAACAGAAATTTTGAAGTGTGAATTCAGAATGATACCTCACTGTTCTATAGCATATTGCCAGATGTGGGGTTGGCACCCTGATTCATGCCCAATGACAAAAAAGTTGTTGGTCATTAGTTTAATTATACATTTTGTAATTTCATCCACAGCAATTTGATTTATAACAAAAATATAACAAAACTATCAATTATATTGAAAAACAAAGAAATGAAATATCTGACAACAATTTTTTTTTAACTCTGCGGAAGTGCTTAGAACATAAGCCTAGTTTAACTCTTTCCCACTCAGAAGTGAAGTGAAAATGGCCAATCCAAACAGCATAAAACCAGAACAGCCTGCGAGAAACTCGCAAGCCTGCGAGTAACTTGCAGTCTGTTCAGGTTTTATGCTATTTGCTGCTCATCAGTATATGGTTATGGTTAAAAATAAAGCCTTTAAAACTTGAATTTAGTAAGGGATGTCTTTAATTCAATTTACTTTTCCGAGGAACTTCAAATACGTCAAAATGGGTATCTGAGCGGGAAAGGGTTAAAAATAGAAAGAGACAAGCGTGTGCTTTCTCTGGCAGACAATACAGATTGGGTGAAGACTGGCAGTAACGTCAACAGGCGCAAGATAAACGCAGTTTCAATTTCAGAACGCTGCACAATTAGGCATTTATGTCCCAGCAATGAGATAGAGCAGGTACCAATTGCCATGAAAATGGCTGATTGCAAATGAACAAAAATAAACATATACACCTTGGGTTCCTTGCAAAGATAATTAGCACAGATGCAGATGAATGAGCAACTGTTTTCCATTTCTAGCAATAGACACCAGATTGAATTCCTATAGATTTTGAGTTTAAATGAATGAGTCTTGTTCTGGCAAAACTGGGCTTAATGCACTAAGAAGAGACTTCCTGAAAACTTAAAATAACATTAAAGCCGAAAGTCAGGTCCCTGATTAGCATGTGTGGACTACACAGGCTAATCTTGGACGACACTTATTATTAAGCCAAGTTTTCCTAAAGTGAGGCTCGTATATTCCACTTACTGGGAGTTTGCCAAGTATACAGTCCATCATTTTCTGAGTGGCTTCTTTCACAAGTTTTTCGTTGTAAACCGACCCGCGGATGATCACCGTTGTGCCGTAGCCTCTCTGTCGCTGACGGAAGCTGATCTGAACATTATATTGCTGCTGCAGGTGTTGCATTGTGGGAGACTGGGTATCGGGAAGTTGGATTGGGATGGTTGTAGCAGGGATCTCGAACATAAAAACCAAGGGCAACAACTCCTGAAAAAAAAAATTGAAAAAATATTCTATTATATAGAATATATATATATTAAATAGACTATTTTGCAACTGATAATTTCCTCTTCTTTGACAAAAAAAAAAGTTTCTGAATATAATATTGGGATAGTGAATGATAGTTTGTTGATTGAAAACAGTGATGTTGAAATAATAGCCAAAACAGAGTAAGAACATATTTAACAAAGAACAAAAAAAAGAAAACGTTATCTTCTAAAAAACAAAAGTTGGAACAGCCGTGTCTGGGCAGAAAATGTAAGAATCATAAAAATTAATGTTCTTGAAATTGTAGACAAAGCAGAATAAGCTCTAATGTTTTTTTCTGGAGATGCATCCATTAAAACCTAGATTGCAGAAACAATACAAATCAGAGATATCGGTCATAAAAACATACTGACATATTCCTACCCAGCCCCATGCTTTTTCAAACAATACCTCTCCTACAAAAAGTTTGCTTTTCTTCACACTAGTTTCAACCTCAAAATCAAATGAATCATTGTTTTCTGGATCCCCGTTTAATTTCCAGAGAAACATGCTTTAAAACAGGAAGCATAAACATGAGCTTTCTTTTTTTGGGGAGGAGGGATATTTTAATAAAATGAAAATAAACTTGGCTTTTTGGCAATGCATTTGCATAGGTTTTTAAGAGGTTCTTTTTCAGTTAATTTGGAGATTGTCTGAAGCAATTATGATCAACATCGTATTGTGAATCTGAAGTGACTGCAAGCAAAGCATTGTAGTTGTTCACAGGTCTCCCCCTTGTTAATTGATACAAGAATTGAGAAAGTGTTTACAGTGAGGCCAAGAAACTGACCACTGGTCAAGAGTTTCTAAAATTAGCATTTTCTTCGATTTTTATTGAAAGAATACTATCAGAATAGCAAACAGTTTGGATCCTGATGAGACGCCACGTATGTGGCGTCTCATCTGGATCCAAACTGTTTGCAAAGGCCTTCAAAATTCGGTTCTCGCACTGAAAGAGTTAACCTGAAGCTGACCTTTATGCATGAATATATGAGCCACGCTCTGGGACAACGGGTCTTAATGCATGTGCGTACAGTGTTTTGTCCCAGATTACCCTGTGCAGTCTGCACAGGCTTATCAGGGATGACACTTTCCGCTTTTATGTATTTTTTATCACTCTTCAGTTTATTGTCAAATCTGTTGCAAAATTGTCATAAACCTAATTGAAGTCAATATTTCCCCTATGGTTCCTAACCTTATTACTAGCACAGTACATAAACAGTGAGAAATTCTTAAAGGGATTTGTAGATTTACTATATTGAGCAAATTCATGTACAACCCTTTGCATAAAAAATGTGTTTATTTAAAGATGGCATGACAGTGAGATGTCGTAAATAATGAATGATTAAAATGTCATATCATACATATTCATAAAAGCCCTAAACCATATAATTCCTATTTAGATATTCAAAAACGCCTTTAAAAAGTCTGCATGAAATAGTGTAAATGTAGTAATTTTGAATAATCAATTTCACAGGAAATTCTTGTCTCAAAATTTGAAAGGATTTTTCTAAGGACCTTGCTGTCAACAATAATGAAGTTTTGTGATATATTTAACCCTTTTAGCGCTGGAACCGAATTTCAAAGGCCTTTGCAAACAGTTTGGATCCAGATGAGACGCCACAGAACGTGGCGTCTCATCAGGATCCAAACTGTTTGCTATTCTGATAGTATTCTTTGAAAACAAATCGAAGAAAATGCTAATTTTAGAAATTCAGCAGATGACATTTTAGCAGACGACAAATTTCCCAGCATGCAAAGGGTTAATGAATCATGATTCATCATGGAAACCTTTAATTGCAAAAGAGTTTTACTGTCCTCTAAACTGAAAATAGATCATTTTAATGCGACAATAAATGTCTTAGAAGTCATGCAAGATAAACATTCAATCGGTGGTTAAAATCATGGCTTCCTTCCTACAATCATTCAGACGTAGGAAATACCCGTCTTCCCATGATTCTCAGACAGAACTTGCACCGAAATTACACACACCATTTTTTAATGCCCAATGCCACATGTCTAATAACGCAATAATGCAATACAAATTAAAACAAACTGAAACAAAATATTTATTCGCTGGCACTCATGAAAACATAAACAATGAAACACATAAAATTATCATGATGGACTACTCTTCCAATCCTGTTTTACAGGTATCTAGTCCATACACTGTCAGAATGTCAACAGTCACGTGAACATACTTAGATAATTGTTTGTGATCTATTATTATTTCCTTTTACAGTAAAATAATATGAAAATACTATATCAGGCTGATAGAATGCTGATGGTAAATCCCACAGTAAGTTTAATTTTAGTTTAAACCTATTTATTTTAGCTCGATTGCATTGAAAGCCTAAGGCTTATTTGTAACGTTCTCTAGTCCGTTTCCTGGGACTAGAACCAGTACTTGGTGTCTATGGGGAAGATCTAAAGAACGCTCCCACAGTGGGGAGTGAACCCATGACCACCGGATCACTAGGCGGACACCATATCCATAACGCCACAGCGACCTGCTACAATCCCACAGTTCATGTGTTAATGTATGCAAAAAAAAAAGTTACACAAGATAATGTTACAAATATCACAATAATCAAAAAGAACATTTCCTCAAGGTGATCTGGTTCACCTGGAAATTATATGTTCTGCTATTTGGCCCTTTTTCGTATTCAAAAACATTTAGTGTATATGAGTTTTTGTAAAACATTGCTAACGAACAAACACACAAATAGACCAAGTCCAGGAGAAACATGACCTCAGCCAAAGAGGATATATTTTCCATACTGAAGCATTTTAGCTTAATATGAACCTTACTGAACACCTGATTACTGAATTTATTGCAAAACTTCATCTGTTACTTTTGGCTCAATTGCCCTAGCTTATCAGTTTCTAGACAGTCAGTATTTTTTAATTTAAAACTCGTGTGTCAAATATAGACTAGACACTTGACATTGGCGCGACCTCTCACACATATTATTGGTCACCATAAATCAATTAGATATTGTCCATTCATACCCCTTCAGTACTTTAAGTACTAAATAAATACTAACACCAGAGATAGTGTAGCAATGTTTAATACTAACACCAGAGATATTGTAGCTATGTTTAATACTAACACCAGAGATATTGTAGCTATGTTTAATACTAACACCAGATATTTTGAAGCTATGTTTAATTCTTACACCAGAGATATTGTAGCTATGTCATTCTAACATATTAAAATAACAGTTCCAAATACAAGGACAAGGGAAATTATAGTAATAACCCACAACAGAATTATGAAAATATGGTACTGATTTGGTTTGAGTCTTCACAAATAACAAGAAAGCAACTCATACACAAAACGAACATAGGAGTCTTGCTCTGGGAAAATGCAGTTTAAAATATGTGCTTAAAGTCTCGTTCCAGATTAGCCTGTGAAGTCCGCACCGGCTTATCAGGGACAACACTTTCTGCTTTTATGGAATTTTTCATTGAAATGAAGTCTCTTCTTAACGAACATCCAGTCTAATTGGAAAAAGTTGTCCCTTATTAGCCTGTGCAGACTGAACAGGCTAATCGGGTAAACACTTTACGAACATGCATTAAGTCCCATTTTCCCAGAACAAGGCTCATATCTTTTTGAAGACAAGAAAAACATGGGAAACGGGCCTTGAAAAGATATTTTGTAACAATTTTCCAAAATATTGAAGAGATGAATTTTTTTTTCCTGAAATATCTGTTCATTCGACATCAAAAGTTGTGCAAGAGTTACTCACCCTGATTTTAGCCCTTGCGGACTCCACTCCCTGGGGTTGACCTGCTATTGACACCTGAAAATATTATTGAATATATTATAAAATAAATAAGTGATGAATCAAATAGGTGTAAATAATCAGAATGGCACATTTTACCTTGAATTAATGTAACTGTTACAAAATCAATTGTAAATATAATCATTTTGTGGTCCATCAAGTTTCAAGATTTTTCAGACCAAACATTTATGTCTAACAATTATTTTAGATTTTCAAGTTTTGTATTTTCAGTTATGATAAAAGTTCATGTACTCTCCATCCACTGATTTTGAAAAATATACCTGGTTTCTAAAGTGAGCTGGCTAGAGATTTGTCGTAAAATTATTTTTACTGCCAAGCTCTCTCTACCTTTGACTCGAGTAGTGCAGTTGTCAGTAACTTGCATACCTATGTGCACTCAGCAATGGTAAACAAGCTAACCCAGTAAAAAAGTTTGTAGCTTCATGATAGTGTAATGATTTGAATGAAATACCGTTGAAAAACTGCAGAAAAAACACCAAAAAACCTGGTTGCTCTTTTCCTGAACACTGTTGCCCCGGTTGGAGTCAGGAAAGTGAACGTGACAGCCCGTCTCCTGCATGACACGCTTGATGTTGTTGCCTCCCTTGCCGATAACATGTGAGTGGTCCGTATACGAGACGTCCATCTTCAGAGTGGCCCGGTTACTCTGGAAGAAAAAAAGTCAGTTCTTGTATTATGGAAATCTAGAAGCTTTTAGAAGTTTTATATTCTTTATATTCATTCACTTATTAAGACTGTCAATTGCGAGTGTATTTACACGGTTCGACCACTTCCTTCACATGCTGCTTATTACACCAACTCAGGAGTTGCTTCAATCTATGTTATAAATAAAGTGAAAGTTATTTTTTGTAGTAGATCTATTTTCATATTTTTGGTATCAATATTTCTTGAACTATTTTGCTATAATAACAAGTGTTTAAATAAGAAGAAAAACATTATTTTTTCCAAAATATCTATTTAGAGTATCAGTACTGAAAAAAATAATTAATTTTATGTAAATAAAAATGACTGAGAGAGTCATTTGCAGAACACGTTTACAACTAAAATTGGACCAGTCATAATTATATGTAGACAGAAAAAGAACAAACAAGCAAATTCTGGCGGGGGATAGAAACATATTATTTGGAAACAACAGTTAATGGTTCTTGTGATGTTTAAACAATGTTTAGAAATATGAGAAACTATAATAAGTAAATTTAGTAATTACTATTTAACCCACAGGTAATACCCAACTATCCCTGCTAGAACCATCAGTTTTGACAGACAATTCCCGAGTGCAGTAACAATAAATCACCCATCATCCCCATGATTAATGATCCATGGGGCAACACAGAAGAATACTGGCGATAAATACCAGTTTTTTGTGAATGTAGATTTTTTTGCAGGATGCGAAACTAATCAAAGCAGTATTTGAAAAGGATTCCTTGATTTTTTATCCTATTAATGCTGTAACAGTTTTTTTTAGAAAGGAAAAAAAGTTAATGGTGTTGGTTAAAAAAGATATGAATTCCATAATAATCACATAATGTTCATATTAACTAAAATTTAACTATGCAACATTGAAATCAATTTTCAAGAACTGAGTTTACATGTGCAAAACTTGTGCATATCATATCAAAATCTGGTGATTGGTGAAAGTGTGTAGGTTGCCATGGCCCCTAGAAGTGTGCCACATTTTAACACTTTGCATGCTGGGAAATTTGTCGTCTGCTAAAATGTTGTGTGCTGAATTTTTTAAATTAGCATTTTCTTCGAATTTTTTCAAAGAATACTATCAGAATGGCAAACAGTTTGGATCCTGATGAGACGCCACGTTCTGTGGCGTCTCATCTGGATCCAAACTGTTTGCAAAGGCCTTCAAAATCCAGTTCCAGCGCTCAAAGGGTTAAAAAGTCAAGGGAAAGTACCATTCGTCTACACAACACCTTAAAAATTCATATTCACACTTACAATTTTTCTTATGGTGGATTATACAATAAATTTAATATTTGACAAAAATGAAAAATGAAGGTATCTTGATGCTGTTCAGTCTACTATCAGATACAGGTATGCGGCTTCTATGTCTACATGTCATACTACAATGTTTACTAATTTACAAGACTTTGAAAAGAATTCTCATCATAATTACGGTAACGATATTACTATTTTATATTACATTAACGTTTACTCCCGAAAGGAATGTACTAAGAGCTCAATAAATGTAAAATGTCTTCGTTAATTTGTTACCTCTGATTATGATTAACATCAGGAGCAAGCATTAGCGGACATGGTTTTCATATCATTGTTATCACATCATCCCATTGTAGTTTGAATGCAACACAGCATGAATATCAAATGCATTTAATTGATCAAATAACATCTACATGTAGGGGGCATAAAGCCATGGGGGTCCATGTCTCACAAGAAGATATCCCCATATGTCTCCATGCACTCCTTGTACTTACAAACCTCATGCCTTTTAGAACAAAATTTACAATCCACTCAGCTCTTTGATGTCAGTTTAACAGTGCATGTAAAGAAAGTCTTGATTGATTGATTTGATTATTATTAGTTCACACATAAGGGCCGATCAAGTTTCTGTTCACATGTCAAACCCTGAACAACTTTGATAGACTGATAAAACTGGTTTATTGTCTTTGTGTTTTTTCTGTGAGTGCTCAAATCCTTCTTTCTTATAAACTTGATATTAACCCTTTGAGGGCTTTTGAAGGCCTTTGCAAACAGTTTGGATCCAGATGAGACGCCACAGAACGTGGCGTCTCATCAGGATCCAAACTGTTTGCTTTTCTAATAGTGGTCTTAGAAAAAAAATCAAAGAAAATGCTAATTTTAGAAATTCAGCAGACAACATTTTAGCAGACGACAAATTTCCCAGCATGCAAAGGGTTAAACAAATTCTTTTAAATAATAAGTTAACAGAATATCATCAAGACAGTTTGGTACAGCAAAATGTCAATATGTACATTTTCGTTATAGAGTACTGAGTGGAAACCACTTATCTATTTTTAGTAGCAGTGACATTGACTTATTTAGCAATCTCAAATGAAGTTTTGATTAAACGCATCTTTGTACCTTTATGTAATTGCAGGACATTTTGTTTTTTAGTGTAATTATGTTTTATTTTTACTGAATATGACCTTGACCTTGACCCCACACACCCTATGTGCAATCAATTTTGCTATTTTAACCCTTTGCATGCTGGGAAATTTGTCGTCTGCTAAAATGTTGTCTGCTAAATTTCTAAAATAAGCATTTTCTTCGATTTTTGTTCAAAGAATACTATCAGAATAGCAAACNAATTTTTTTATCTCTGATTTCAGTTAGAACAAGAAAAATAATGGAAGGCGTATCAAAATATAATTAATATAATATGTTATGATTTTAGAATATAGAGTTTTACCAATTGAGACCAATTAGCGATAATTAATTGCGCGAGAATCTTTAATAAGTATTAATTAAATTATAATCTGCTTGATGTTGCGGCTATTAAAATCAACACAATACACGCGTGAATTGTTTGTAAAAGGTTAAGTCTAATCAAAGACATAATACGAGCTACTGAACCGGCAAATTTTCGCCGATAATTACCACTTGTTCACACACACACAAAACCAACTACACGAAGGCATTTTAAACATTTTATTTGTAACAATCAATCTCAACTTCAAACAATCATTTTAACAACAAAAAATGTGATAATCGCCTGAAAATAATTCATTAATAAATTTATTTATCCGACATCGGCGAAGCGGGGTCGGTTACCATACACGCGCGGCCATTTTAACTAGTACGCGCTTGTAGCTAACCACGTGACCCCGCTGCAAGGCTTTACGAGATCGCGCGTGGTTTCCCATCCTGGTATTATACGTCTTTGGCTAACATCAGGCTTGGCGAAATTGCCGGTCCGTCGGTCCTGACCGGCAAATTTTCATTTGGTCCGGCAGGTTTAACCAGAATGTCGGTCCATGTGACCGGCAAAATAAATGTGAAATGAATGCAAACATATCATATTTTTTCAAAGTTGAAAATTCGAAGAGCAAACCCTTTATTACAGTCTACATCATGAAAATGAAATCGCTCATTGTTTTGATGTTTGCAATAAGTTTGTTACGTACAATTGGCAAATCCAACTGGTTACACAACACCTACTTCAAACTAAGTCGCAAAATCGGCAACTGCGTTCTGCTAAAATGCAATTGAAAACGTAACAGTCAA
Source organism: Dreissena rostriformis (assembly GCA_007657795.1). Classification (NCBI taxonomy): domain Eukaryota; kingdom Metazoa; phylum Mollusca; class Bivalvia; order Myida; family Dreissenidae; genus Dreissena; species Dreissena rostriformis. The sequence goes on from VMBQ01004988.1 coordinate 64,098, forward strand.
AGATAAATCAAATCAGTTATCCAGACGATTTAATTACATGCAAACGCAGTGTATTTGTATTTTCAGAAATTGAATTCCATTTTTGTCAGGTTTTCAGAAAGTCCCCGGGAAGCACGTTTTTTTTCATGACTGCGTATGACGCAATAAAACTCTTTGTATCATATTGCATTCAATCTAAATTGAAATTCACTCGTCCATAAATGGACAGATTTTTGTTTGATTGATTTTGTAATGATATTGGATTATCGGATATATATGCACATTATAAAAGCGGTATGTATATACATTTATCAATACACATTTACTTTTTCAATTTCGTTTATTGTCTGTCGCGTGTTGGCTTCACCTTCACACCCCTGAAAACACAATACACACAATTGGTAATAATCATTACTATTCTACCTAAACGAGTCAACGCATTCGATACAGCTTTATTGCATTCGCGTTTTTCAGGAGATGTCACGTGTCAGTTAAGTACACTGTATAATAATGTACATCATTTTGTGTCAAAACCGGATTTCTCTTGATTGAGCAACAGACGGAGAATGCATGCGTGGAGTACGTAGGATTTTAATGTCTGATGTCAACGGTAATTCAGTCTTAATTTTGTTTAAACATTGGACATAATTATTCGTTAGGAACTTAAATTAACTGTTAATAACTGTTTATCTTATTAGTATAAAGCACTGGCAGTGGCTTGTTGAGCTTAAATAAAGGGTTTATGTTAATGTACATAGTTGTGTTGTTGTTTTTTTCGGTCCGGCTAAATTTTCTCCGGACCGGCACATTTTCTGAAATGCCTGTCCGGATGACCGACAGTTTTTTTCCAATTTCGCCAAGCCTGTAACAGTTCTACATTTCGGTTTTGTTCAGAATTTGGTATATTATACAGTTTTATCAATACTTTCTCAACAAAACAAAAATAAATACAATTGAGTATGGCAAAATTATGCTAAAAGTCAAAATTGTATGAGTACAATATATGTCCCAAAATGGAGAGAGGAAAACATGATTGACAATGCATAAGCAAATACCTGGATTATGATAAGCATAACAAGGATCGGCAACAATAAGCCTCATGTCAATAAAATATCACACTTTCTGGTGCAGCTTTATCTGCACCTTACCACAAGATTCCAAAGCCTAAAAATCAGGCAAATAAATCTAACACATCATGCAGATCTTGCAAAAAATTAATGACTTATGTTCCAAAATCAGGCTATTCAAAAAGGAAAAGCACTCCAGACAAACTGGTGTTTTTATCATTTGGATGGCTGTGTTTATAAACATACAAATCTGTGCTGTTGATCTGGTGGTCCCAAGGTATTATATATTGCTGTGCTAGATTCAAGAGACTTACGTAACATTTGAAATATAGTATTGAAGCCATACGCAAATAACAGCTTTTTTTATGAAAATGCAATTGGACATATTGTGCTGTGAACATGGATGATAAAGGGTCTTTAACAGACTGTCTTCTAATACTAGTAAAGGTACTTACAGGGGAGATGCAAAAGAGTAGGGTCATGCAAAAATGGGTATAATGATACCAGGGCAGTCTGGTCAGGAGCTTCCCTGTCTGCTATTAAGGTTTCTAAGGAGTCTATTTAACGGCAGGGTAGCTTCTGACCAGATTGCGCTAATGCGCAGGCTGGTCTGGGACTACGGTGGCCCCATATGGCATAACCCTTTGAGTGCTGGAACCGGATTTTGAAGGTTTTTGCAAACAGTTTGGATCCAGATGAGACGCCACAGAACGTGGCGTCTCATCAGGATCCAAACTGTTTGCTATTCTGATAGTATTCTTTGAAAAAAAACGAAGAAAATGCTAATTTTAGAAATTCAGCAGACAACATTTTAGCAGACGACAAATTTCCCAGCATGCAAAGGGTTAAATATCTCATCC
>VMBQ01004989.1:0-30105 GCA_007657795.1 Dreissena rostriformis
CACGTCCGTGCTGATCAGGGGACACAAGAACGAAATGCAATAAATTGTAAGCGACGACAAAGTGGTAACATCGACGTCTAACAAAGTGAAATTATTTTTTGCTGCTTTATTAGCTATTACAAGTCACCAAGCATATGTGTACGATGATGTCTTTTTAGCAATGTGTCTTGTTTAGAAAATAACATTCGATTGTATATCATATCAAACACAAAACAATTTGAGTTATACACACGTGTTTTGCCTACCAAAAATTGCTTATCTCAACGGACGTATGAAAGTGATTAATGTATGCTATCTCCGAAATGTCTGAGACTGTTCTTGTGACATATTTCAAAAACACATCTTCTAAGTCTGTATAGTCAACTACATGCACAGTATCCACTCATTGAAAACCTGCGGGACCAGACGAACACCATTTAAACTCTATGTATCGACGATGATCAATATCTGTTAACCCTTTGATTAAATATACTGTATTTTCTGATAGCATTATTCTGCTGTACACATTTAAATTTGTTTGTGCATTTTCCCGTAGTGTGTTTGTTTTTCTGGAAATTAGATCACGATAATTTAAAGTGAATCCTTAGACAATCACCAAAGCATTTGTGCACCGAAAATGGAAATAACTTCGTGCAAATAACATGATTGTGCCATTCAAATTTTGTCAGTTTGTCTAGAACAATGTTTCAGGTGTTCAACCATATACATGTACTTTGTATTTTACTGAACAAAAATTGAAAGCGAAAAAATGTCAGTATATACCAATTGAAAGTTAATTGGTTAGTTTGGCTATCCCATTTTAATATTCGTCTTGACCAGATAAGATACACAGCTTCATCAGTAACAAGCTAACAATCAATAACCAAAGGAAGCGGGAATACGAGTGTAAAACCCTTTTTAATATGAAAGATCTATGCCGAATATTATACCGCGTTGAGGCAGTAAAAATCGTCCCATCAAATGAGCATGCAAAATAAATTGGTATCTCATTCAGTTTCATAGCTGACAAGAGGAGCTATGTGAGTATGATCTCTATTATGAATATCCACGCTGTTGTTGTTATTATTGCTGTTGGTGGTGGTGTGGGTTGTTGTTGGTGATGATTTTTAGGTTAGGAGTGGGGTAATAGTGGTAATGTTCCACTTAAAAATAAATTGTGAAATTGTGGCTGATTGTATGAGATTTGCCAGCTATCGCATAGGTAGTTTTATTAATTTAAATGTATATAAACAATAATCACTCAAAACCATTCTTAAGAAAGAACATAGTTGTTAAATTATTATCAAGTGTAATACGCTTAGATCTGAAAACATGCAATTTGCATAACAATTCGTCAACAAAATCGGTAATGAATTTGTCTGTTGGATCAAGATGCTTATCCAATAACAAAATGAAAAGAGCGACAACAAAAGTGCCGTAAGCAAAGATCGTGTGCAACTCCATTTTTTAGAAGTAACTAAAAACCAAAAGATGATTATAACGATGGTTCCCATAAGCGATCATTATTGTTAAATGTATATGTTATATAAGTTATTTTGCACATTGCAATCAATGAGGATACGATACAACGAAAAGAATATTGCGGCTTTCAATTAAAACAAATAAACTGAAAAATAATGCATCCATATAATAAAACAATGTGGCGCACATATTTCCTAAAGTACAAAACATACTTTTACATGAATCAAATGAGGCGAGTAAAGATAACAACTTCTGAATCCAAACAGATGAACTTCTTGTGACCGCTTTCTTTGATAACAGGTTTTGAGCAGGCTGAGCTCACCAGTAAGTGCGGGGCTAGTTCAATATCAATTTCCCCAAAAGATAACAACTGAAAGAATTTGATTGAATCTGAATCTGTTGAATAAATCAATCAATGTCTTGATGTTTGCTGCGTTTTTTTCCCAGACCATCAAAACACTAATAGTAATTTGACTATTGATACAAACATCTTTTGACAATAACATGAATGTTATACTGGTTACAATCCTGTGCAATTATTGTTTGTATGATACAATTGCTAGCTCAATATGTTTCAATAGTTATGATCATATTTCAGTTCATTATAATTTAATTGTTCACGAAATTTTTTATTCACAAACACTGATACAATACAAACTTGAACGAAATGTTATTGCGACAATTTATTAAACATTATATGTTATTATGTAATGTTATTGATAAAAAGTATAGTTTGCTGGAAAATGAGGAGGCATTCATTTTCGCAGTAAGCATTCAATGTAAAAGGCTGTAAGGTGCTGTATAACAGTAAAGTTAATCTCAATTGTTAACATTGTAAACGATGTATAATAGCTGGGGGGGGGACTTAAACATGCAAAGCAAGTCAATTAATTTTAAAGACATTGAGATACATTAATATAATAATATTTTTAAATGTAAATCTAAACGAGGAAGAAGTCACACTGTAAGAGTTTACCAGATAATGCAAATAGTCTGTTAGGAAAGTTCATATAAAACAAGCATTAATTTAACATGAGACGGTCACGGTGTGTTCTTTGTGCCGCGTTATGCATCAAATTGTCATGCGAATAGATATTTCTTACACTGTTGAACATTTAAATTTTTCAAACACTGAAAACAACAATATCGAACATAATTATATGTGTTTTTTTATAATTTTATCTATACGAGATTTTGTTCTTTCAATAATAAATGGATTTCTCCTTGTTTTTATGTAACAAAAATATTGCACTTATCTCAAAAATATTTAATATATTGCGCCATCATAATGTGGGTGCTTGTATCAGTCTCTGTACTTTTTTTTCTGTTCGTTCGTCGCCTGGGGACTTAGTTTGTCATTTGACCCATGTGCATTCACTACATATCTTGTATTTCGAATCAAGACACATATGCTTCACACAGAACAAAACCTAAGCGGAGAGTTATGCATTCAACATGTACATAGATAAGTCTCTATGGTAATTAGAGTGAGTGCAGGCTTTTGTGCAGCGCCACTCGCGTACATTACATAATAAGAGCTAGGTAAGAGACGCTAGGTAAGAGACGCCTAGATATATATATATATANCAAGTATATATATATATATATATACATTGTTCATCAAACTCTATTTACTAGCATATGTAACACGTTGCACATTTTTGAGAAGTGAAGTTGGGTTTAAACTTGAGTTGATTGCTTTTGTAGTTCCATTTATAATCGCAATAGTGTTTTGTCACATTTAAACAACATACGATAATATATTAGACAGTAATGTGGAAATAATAATACATAAGTTGTATCTATTGCATTGTATTAATATTGAATTTGGTTTGTTAAAATATCACTTTGTATTGATTTCAGTTTTCGCATTTGTTTTAACAATTTGTCATTAATTGGTGCTATATACACTGGTCGGTTACCGTTCAACATTTGATAGTAAAGTTAAAAATGTTTAGTAATCTTTTTATTGATATGATGTAACATAAGGAAATATTGTGAACTATAATATATAAATATAAGTGTATGTTTATAGTTTGTGATCTAAAATAAACGTAGCGGATAAGAACATAAATGTATCTCCGGATAGAGTTTCTACAGTTTCGTTGTTTGCTTTATTCAAGTGTTCATAAAGTAGGTTTGGTTTCTATTAAATATGTAGATTTAATATATTGACACAATCTTACAATTTGTCTCAAGGGAAAATAGTCAAATAGATCCAATGAATGTATAAATGAGAACATGTTTTCAAGTGTTCATCGCAAATTAACATTGAATATATTGGCAAAACTTGTACATTAGACAAAGCTGTGTAAATCTCCGATTAAATGAATATGATTAATGTGGTCGGAGCATGAAGCGCACTTGTTCAATCGAGTTGGGTGATTTTACGGAAAGCTGAAAAACACGTTGAACTGTCGGTACAAATGTCTTATACAAAGCATTCTCTGTTTTATTGATGCGTGTTTGCAATAACACTGCACTTGTAATAAAACGTCGATTTAAATGTTATTTCACACCTTGCAGAACAATGCGCAGTTTCGTTGTCCATAATTGTTTTCGTTTAGAAAAGTCATTACCAAATGATGCTGAATTTTATTTTGAATTCGGAAGAAGCATTTATTGCAAACACAATTAACATCGTATTTAATGTTTGTGAGAGTTGTCAAAAACACAACACATACTAAATAGTAGCAATTTCACATTATCGAAATTCAGAACAAATTAAGCAGAGCATGTCACGTTATAATATTGCTTATTGGTGAAATTATAGTATACTTTCGTATATAAATGGATAGCAGACTTCTGTCATAACAAATTATAATATGCTTTAAATAGATAGACGAATTTTTCCGTAATACCAACATACAATTAATAAAGCAATCCTTTTCGTTTCCATGAGTCTCATCTATTTAAATAACAATTTCGTGTTTTTTATGGATTTTTTAATTAACTACCATTCGTTTATAAAAGCATAAAAAGAAAATTTGCAAATGTTAGTTGCAGGAAAAACTAAAGCGCAACGTATAATGCAAAGCATTGTAAATTCCTTGCTATAAACCTCACTTTTATTGAGGACTTTAATTTATAGTTGTTTAGTTATCGACATGTTTTACTGGATTTATCACATTATTTCTGCACTTCCAAGCATTTGCAAACAATAACAAGGGTGCAATTCTGCTGAATAAATGCCATACACGTTGAAATGTAATCGCTTTTGATAATTAATACGCAAGCGCGATATGTTTAAGAAACTCAGGGTTAAGATAGACTGACGTATGGTTTCTCTGGGTACATTATACTTTTATTTAAAACACAGCAACGAAAGTGATAGAAAAGAACGTAACGCACGCAATTTATTATTTTTTTAATTAAGTAGGGTTCCTAACATAATTTTCTCCCAATATTAAATTAATTTTTCCGTAATTCCAACATACAATTAATAAAGCAATCCTTTTCGTTTCCATGAGTCATCTATTTAAATAACAATTTCGTGTTTTTTATGGAGTTTTTAATTAACTACCATTCGTTTATAAAAGCATTAAAAGAAAATTTGCAAATGGTAGTTGCAGGAATAACTAAAGCGCAACGTATAATGCAAAGCATTGTAAATTCCTTGCTATAAACCTCACTTTTATTGAGGACTTTAATTTATAGTTGTTTAGTTATCGACATGTTTTACTGGATTTATCACATTATTTCTGCACTTCCAAGCATTTGCAAACAATAACAAGGGTGCATCCTGCTGAATAAATGCCATACACGTTGAAATGTAATCGCTTTTGATAATTAATACGCAAGCGCGATATGTTTAAGAAACTCAGGGTTAAGATAGACTGACGTATGGTTTCTCTGGGTAAATTATACTTTTATTTAAAACACAGCAACGAAAGTGAAAGTGAAACACAGCGTACGAAAAGAACGTAACGCACGCAAGTTATTATTTTTTTAATTAAGTAGGGTTCCTAACATAATTTTCTCCCAATATTAAATTTAATTTTCAAAACGTCTTTTTTAGGGAATAAATAATGAAAGAATGTCATACACGCGTCGGAATAATATTGGTTGCATAGCAGTTAGTTGTAAAAATGCAATTCAACATTTTATTTTAACCAGTATTTCATCGATATTTCAGCTACACTGTATATCTTTAGCAATACAGTTCCACCACCTAGTCTTCTTTTCCGCGTACAAACCGAGGTAAGCTACGCTATACACGTCAAGTTAGGCAGTTGATCCCTAGCATTAATTTGGGTTAGCCAAGAAAAATTGTTATATTTTTATATTTCAAACTGCACACCATTGACATACTAAATGAAAAACCACCGCCCTATTGTATAACGAGGCTTTAGTTATCTCACATAGCATGTTTGTCAGAATCTTCATGACGTGAGTTTAAGAAATCTGTTTGATAGCGGCCTTTATTCTGAGAAAAAACCAAGCGATTCAATTGAAATTTAACATATGAAAACGTTTCAAATGAGTGCAATATATAAACAACAACAATGTCACAAAACTAGTTGTAACTAGTTTTGTGAGGTCAACGAAATTTACACAAATTCCAATACAAACAATGTTTAAAACAGTTATGTTGTTCGTTTTCATGATCGTTTGAATTAATTCGATAACTTATTAATCAGTAAATTGCACGCACAGTTTACAAAGTCTGTACCTCCCAATTGACATATTCGTCGCTTTGCTAAATAATGAGTGTAGAACTTTGTTCAATGCCATCTGACTGCAGCGAAAAGACTCTAATGTAATTATGACGTTGGTTAATAACATAAACGAAGAATAATATATGCACCGTTTAACCAAGCTACCAACATCACATTGTTTACGAGAAAGCATCAAACAATATAAGCGTACAATCACATTCACAGTATTGTTTGTAATTGTCCGGATTGGCAATATAAATACTAATTAAACAGGCATACCAGTGTAAACTTGTTTATGAGAAATCATCAAACAATATTATCGTACAATAACATTCACAATGGTGTTCGTTAAACTAATGTCCGGATTGGAAATATAAATACATATTAAACGGTCATATTTTCTCCTCGGTTCTAAACATGCTTATTGGTCAATATTATACAGTACTAGCGCATATCATCTGATTGCCTTAAACATGTTTACCTGTTTGAATATATTTACAACTAGATTGTTTTAAATATTTATCGTAACATTAAAGTTTTCCTTTTATTACGTTAGGTAAATTGTATGCACGTAAACTTAAGACACCACTGATAACGGCATAAATGTGTTTCATTATTGAAGTTGGTTTATAAATAATATATTTCGTATTGAGAATATAGCCGTTGAAATTCGAAATTCAAATCACAATATGATATGAATCATATATGCAAAATATATGGCGGTGGTACTCGATTAAGTTCCTTTATTTTCAAGGAAATGCATTTGAAGCATTAAGTATGTTCTCCATAAAAAATAAAAACATCAGTTTAAAATCTTGTCCGTTATTTAGATGATCCACTTAATATCAAAACTTTATGCATACTCATCAAATCAGTAAAATGACGTTTCCAGCGGATCTATTTTAGAAAAAAAGAAATACATTTTTTTAATGAACAAAAACTGGTACATTTTGATATATATATTTGCTGCGTCCTTATCTATTACAAAGTCACCAAGAATATGTGTACAATAATTGTCTTTCATAAAGTTATATTTTCTTTGAAAAATAATAAAACTTAATTTCAGTTCAAAAGAAAGGTTATTATGAAAATTAAAATGATCATTATTTTTCTACAAAAACAACACAAAAATAAACAAATAAAATCTGAGTACCATAATACAAAAACACAGGTGCTTTGCTAACCAAAAATGTTAATCTCAAACCGGCGGTATGGATAACATGGCGTCCCAGATAAAATTTGTGTCGTTGACACTTTTCTTACCAGACTAAGGCGTAAGGTCACAAAAATAGAGCGAGCAGCGAAATAAAAATAAATTATTTTTTATTCTATTTTGTTTTTAATCACAGGCGGGCGAAAACCAAAAAAATAAAAAATACATATATTGTTTATTTAAATAGATATTTGTTTGCCAAATAAATGCACGATTCCTGCAGAATACCAGCACAAGATCATTTAGTATTAATAACTGTGTTTTAACTATAGTCCAATGTTTTTAAAAGTAAACAAAATATTCTCCAGTAGTTGTTCTGCTTATTCACACCAGGTAGTGACTACTAAATGTTAAGATGGTACACTGTAGTTTTCACAATCAAAGTTATATCAGAAGCCCAGTCTTATTTCAATGAAAGTTAAATAACATGAAACAGTGAATAATACAATAAACATCAAGCATAAGAAATATCTTGAATCTGTATTAGTTCTAAATATCATAGGTTATGGTATTATTAATACTCGATTGCATTACTTTTGTTAGTCTGCAATTTGAAAATTAGAATTGAGAAGTTTAAGTTTTGTAAAGTAAAAAAACTCCAAAACTTCCGAACGAAAGAACAATAAGACATGAGCAGTATAGGTTTCGTATTTTAATATAAAACATATGCCTTTCAACGAAATCATTTATAGGTGGGCCTATCAGTAGTCCTATTTTTAACATAGCACATATATTTGTCTAATTGGAGTGCAAAAAAGACTTGTATCAGTTCTTCTATAATTACTAGTACTATTATATATATTTCTAACACTATGAGTAGACCAATTAGAGTGACTATTTTAAAATCAAATCAATTAACAATTAAACATACTTTTCCAGAAAAGTAGAATCACGAATGACTTGTATCAGCTGTAATCTGAAGACAAAACAATTAAAGGAGGTAGAAATAGAAGTAAACACTAATATGTTTTAAGTTATAGCATTTGCTTTTTGTTCCAATCCATGATTTTTCATTTTCAATCACAACATAGTTAACGTTGCATCATATAAACCTAATTTTGCTTTGGTGTCAATTACAAACCACTTTACAAATTAAACTGTTTCTTTTATCATTCATTGATGGCAAACTAAGGGCGGAGTATAGATCACCAACCAATTCGCCAAGTCTAGCTGACTTTATAAGTGGTGGTCTATGCCTCAGTAATATGTAGTTGTAGTTTTGGAATTTTTTAATTCACTTGGAACATGACAACAGTTATATGGCAGTAATCAACATACCATAAAGCTTTGCTAAGAGATTTCAGCACTTGCTTGCCACTGTCCTTAACAATGTGAGCTGACCATCCGCACCCATTACTTTGCGCCCAATCAATCAAATCACAGTAAAGTTGTTGAGGTCCAGAAAGTTTCTTTACTTTGTAACTTATGTTAACATCATGTTTTTGGGGCATAATGTACACCTTCAACTTAGTGATCGACACTTAAAACGCATTGGAGTCACAGTTTGAACTTGTAGATGGAAGGCGTGTAGAATATATAGTATACTCAACAATTGTTGTGTCCAGTTCAACGGCGTCACTCAGGTGCATGTTAATGTTCGATATCTTAATTGTATCGATACCATAAAGGTTATTACATATTTTTACCGACTTGACGCATTCTGGCGAAATTGTATATCCTGATGTAGATGCGGCTCAGAGAAATGAATTACTAAAATCATCTGTGATGCGATGACTCATTGCCAACGGAGAAAAAATACATTTCCATTTTCTTCTTTGGCCGAAACGACTAAACAGACAAACGTTGGTATTTTTGTACCATAATCCAATCTAATAACGTAAAGCGTTAAAACAGTCTACGTCGTAAACTACATAGGCTAGATTAAACTTAATCATTGAACGAATATGAACAGAGCAAAATCGTTGCTGCAGGCGCTAAATAAAAATAAACTTATTTTTATTTTGTTTTAAGATTTTTAGGTGCGGCAAATTCGACGAACAATGTATCAATTTGTTGTGGCCTTATCCACATTTTAGGCCTTGAGTGTTTATTTATAGTCACCAACGTAAACATGACAAAAATGCTTTTGTATTGATTCATAACTTAAAGAAAGTATTGTAATGATACTCTTCTAGCAGGACTTGAAAGCACATGTTGGAACAAACTACGGCTTGCATAAGCAATTCGTGTTTTTAAACTTTGTAAAAAGCTGTCGGTGAGCACTTGAGCAAACATCCTTTCCAATTGCGTGTGATTTAAATAATGTTTACAGGTGCCTGAACACATATACATCGGGGGAACAATAATTTTGTATAACATTATAATCACCACTATGGAGTTTATTTTTATTTAAGTTGAAATAATTTGTGTTTTAATTTAAGTCGGTGCAATTTACGTATTATCAGTAAATCGATGACTGAATATAAACAGTATGCCCGACAGCAGTAACATGCTGCGGTAGGGATGTCATGAGGAAAATAATATGAAAATAAGATTTAAATTTAACAGACAGGCCATAACATATAATTTATAAATAGTGTACGACTAATGGCAATGGTTAAATCAGACGCATGTCCAATGTTTTTATTGTTGATGATTTTCATCACTCTCCAGTGCATGTAAAAACACAACAGATGTGCATCCTTATTAATTAATTAATTACTTAAAACATGTATTCCTTTGTTTTTAAGAAGAATATAGTTATGCATATATCATATCTCTAAGATAATTGAGAATGTTTTAGAGACATAAATCGGAAGAGTTATAATTTTATTAAATACCATATGAAATTTATTCTGTTAGTGTGTCCGTGCCATTTAAACATGTATTTGTTGTTGTTAGCTTTATATCCCTACATATATATGAACTCACAATAATTGTAAATGCGCAATTATTAAACATGCGTCTCGCTTATGAGCGATTGAACGAACGCGAGTGTAGTTTGTTTGTTCAATATTTAACTTTCGATTTTACAAATATAATTCGTGCAACTTGAATGCAACAAAGCCACCAACTGCAATTACCACTAACAAAAAATACATGATATATTCAGAATTTATCTTTACCAGGTAAGATACACAGCTACATCAGCTACAAGCAATAATCAAAGACATTCTAGGAAGCAGGACTACGAGTGCAGAACTCTAATTAATCTGAACTATCACCGCCGAATCTTATACACGTGTTGAGATATACTAATTGTCTGACCAAATGTAATCCGAAATAAACAGATCTCAGCATGTTTCTTGAAGTGGTATTTTATTCAGCTGCATAGTTAAGAAATCGAGCTATGCTAGAAAGATTTTTATTAATAACACTGTCACTGTTGTTGGTGGTGGTTGATGGTGGTAATCGCGGGGTGTTGTTACTTTTTGTAATGGTGGCCATCTGCTGATGGCATGAGTTCTCCTCGGCTATCACATATGGATTTTCATTTATTTATATTTAAATAAATCATTAGTTTCTCAAAGCGATTCCTAAACAGGCACACACAGTTGTCAAGGTTACCCATTATTGAAATTTGAAACATGCTAATATCTTAACAAAGCCATTTGCATAACAATGCGCTAACGAAATGGGCTTTGATAATGCTTGAATACTTAGTGCTTAATTGAATAATTTTTATTTCGGATTACATTTGGTAAGACAATTAGTATCCTCTCAACAAGTGCACAAGATTCGGCGGTGATAGTTAAGATTAATAATGGTTTTGCACTCTTATTCCCGCTTCCAAGAATGTCTTTGATATTTGCTTGTTATTTTGTAACTGATGAAGCTGTGTATCTTACCTGGTCAAGATAAATTCTGAAAATATGATGTATTTCTTGTAAGTAGTAATTGCATGTGGTGGATTTGTTGCATTCAGGTTGCACGAATCATATTGGTAAACAAATCGGAAGTTAAATATTGAACACACAAACTACACTCGCATTCGCGAATGAAGGTGCTTATCCAATAACAAAATGAAAGGAGCGCCAGCAATAGTGCGGTAAGTGAAGACCGTGTGCATTTCTGTTTTCTTGAAAAAACTCAACCCAACGCTTGTTTATAACGATGGTTCTCCTTAGCGATCGTTATTGTTTAATTTATCTGATATTTAAGATTAATATTGCACATTGCTACAAATTAGGATACGCTATAACGAAAATATAGCAACTTTCATTTAAATTGTCTTAAATGATAATCACTACATATACAAAACTAATATGGCACATATTATAACGTACACAACATACCTTTGCAGCAAAACAAATGGGGCGAGAAAAGATAACAATCTGTAACTCCTAACAGTTGAATCTCTTGTGACCGGTTACTTTGATAACAGATATAGGTGATTGACAGTCAAGCATTGGCTTAGCTCATCAGTACATGCGGGGCTAGAAGTTCAATGAAATCCCCCCCCCGAAAGATAATAACTGAGAGAGTCTGAGTGCACCTGTAAATTTAATCAGTCGATACCTTGATGTGTGTTGTTGTTTTTCCTCGGCCATGTTAACACTTACACCTTGGGAATATTGATACAAACATATTTTGACTATAACATGTCGGCCATATTAATGGGGGTTGTACATGTTATGCCATTATGTGCTCTTATAATGTTAATGTTTGTAAGTCGCCCAGAGATTGAGTTTGGTATTGGATCCATATGAATTGAATGAATATGTTGTTACTCGTTCACGGCACATACACTTCACATAATCTAAACCCAAACGCGGAGATTTCATGCATTCAGCATGTACATCGATAAGTCTTTACTGTTATTAAAGTGAGTGAATGATTTGGTGCAGCTCCACTCGCGGATAAATAATCTTATAATATGTTATTGCAGTAAACTTCCCTTTTCATGCTCAGAGTGTTTATCTTATAACAACCGTGCACATTATCTGCACGAACACCTTAGGTAGACATGTTATGTAATCTTTTTTTAAATCAGATTATCAGTTGAAAATACCGCCCCTTAACGCTTCTGTTTCAATATTATTCACCAAGCACATGTACAGGTATTCCAAATAATGTATTACTTGTTTGTTTAGTTTGTTATTAATTCAAGGCTAAGTGTGAGCTTCGGCTAGCTCTCAACTCTTCTACATATACCGTTCTAAGGTGACGATCACATATTTGATAAGAGTATGCTTACAGTTGGTGTTTTTATAAAAGTATTGGATAAGAACAATAATTTATCTCGTGATAGAGTTTATGTCGATTGATGGTTTGCTTTATATCAAATAGGTATGGTTTAAAAAGTGTTTTTCAAAACACGTGTGTCGATATAATGTCCAATTTTGCTATTGGATTAGATTTGCTTATAAAAGGTAATGTACACGTCTAAAACACGGTTTGTATCGAACCTAAGACGACGGTGTCATATTTGTAGCCCGCGGATGTATGTTCTTGTAAAATAATGTCAACAAAGACAAGCATGACACTAATGTGATCACCAGCAAATGGACAAATCAGATGGAACACATATTATAAAACGCTTCTCGAAAGAATCATAAATAATTTCTCTTAAAACTAAATCTCAAACAATTATTTATTTATGTCCATTTAATACTTTTTAAATGTCATTAACATGTTTACTAAAAATTCTAAAATGAAGACTCATAAGTACATCAGCTGTACATATATCAATCATTGGCGGTAGCCAGAAATTAATTCTAAATTTATGTATATTCGAAGCTGAACTAAACTTAATCATACACAATCTTGCCATTTACCCCAAAGGAATAATAATAAAAACATCAAATAAAAGCCGACATGAAAACACGCTCTCACGTAGATTAATATTCAATATATTGTCCGAAGTTTGTATACTAGATAAATCTGTGGAAATTATCTGATTATATGAGTAAGATAACTGCGATTGGGGCATCAAGCGCACTTGGAAATTTGCGGTTACTGTCGATACAATGTCCTATTACAAAGCCTATCCTGTTTTATTGATTCTTGTTCCAAATTGAAAGGAACTTGCGTAAACAAAATATTTCTAATAATTCAGAACAATGAAATGTTTGTAAGTTTTATCTGCAAATATATGTATCAACATATTGCTTGCATTCACATTGTTCAAAGTCAGACAAAAATCAAATGAACGGATAATTGACAAGTTTGGAAACACATGATTTTAGGAAGGAGCCAAGTAACGATAATACTTAATATCGCTTAAGTGTAGCATACCAGTATTCAATCGTAAACAATAACGGTTGGTAGGCGTCTTGTATGACTTTCTAATTTTTAAAACAGATTCGAAGTTTAATACACATTCATTAATGGTGGTCATTATACAATTATTTTAGCTGCGCATTTGCAATAATTCCGTGAAATTATTGAAGAGGTTATCAAGACGTTTTATAATAAAAGTGTATGTTTTGTGAAAACAATTGTTCTTTAGAGGTATATTCCAATATAATAATATCATTATGAGATCATGATGTTTATACACCAAAATCAAATAAACCAAATGTCTTAATATCAAAACACGCTTGGTATCAAAACGATCATGTACTGTAAGAGCAAATGACATTCAGCCGTGCATTTACCGGTAAACTGCGCTATTCTGACTGCGTTAGATGCTTAATCCAATATCCACAATAAGCATGATGACGCGAATGAAAACGCAGAAAAAATATAAACCTTAATTAGGGAACGTTTTAATAATGCATTTATCCTTTTTAATTATATGAGAGATTAACATCCCACGAGTATTTAGTAACTGCTGACGCTGTTGTTATTATTGTTGTTGTTGGTGGTGGTGTGGGTTGTTTTAGTGGTGATTGTGAGGCTAGGTGTGGGGCTAATAGTAGTCATGGGCCACCTCAAACAAAAATGTGGCTGATGGAATACGTTTTCTCCAGCTATCGCATAGGTATTTACATTTATGTATATGTATACAAACAAAAGTACATCAAAGCCATTCTAAAGAAAGCAAACAGTTGTCAAGGTGATACATTATTGTCAAGTGCCACGCGCTAAGATCTGAACACAACCCATTTGCATAACAATGCGTTCACGAAATAGGCTATGAATGTTTTTGTTGGATCAAACCGCTTATAAATAGCACAATATTGCGAAAGGTGAAGATCGTATTCATCTCCATTCTCCTGAAGTAATTAAACCAAATCTTGAGGATAGCGATGGTTCTCCTTTCGATCGCATTTGTTTAATGTATCTGATATTAAAGTAATTTCGCAAATTGCAGTCAATGACGATACGTTACAACGAAAACAAATCGGCGTTCATTTAAAGCTTATTATATAAAATCAATCCATATAACAAAATAATATAAAGTATAAAACATACTTTAACATCAAACAAATTGGGCGAGAAAAGATAACAACTTCTCACTCCACATAGAAGTTCTTTAAGCGACTTGTTTCTTTGATAACAGGTATTGGGCAGTCGAACATTGGCTGGGCTCACCAGTACATGCGGCGCTAAGAGTTCAATGAAAGATAATACATGAAGTAATAGGATGGCACCTGTAAAATTTATCAATCAAAGTCTTGATGTGTGCTGTGCTTTTGTTCCAGACCATCAAAACACTGATAGTATCTTGAATATTGATAAAACCATCTTTTGACAATAACATTGATATTATCCTGCTAACGATCATGTGCAAATATTGTTTGTATAGTACACTTGCTTATTATTTGCTAAATATGTTCAATAGGTATGCCAATTTACAGTTCATAATTATGTAATTTTAAACGAATGATTTCGTTCGCTAACACTTTTTAGTGTTCAATGCACAAACACAAATTTTAACGAAATTATATTGCGACAATTAAACAGCATATGGTATTTTGTAATACTATTGATAATAAGTATATTTAGCCTGAACATGGGGAGGCATTCATTTTCGCAGTAAGCATTGCATGCAAAACGCTGTTTTCAATGGTTAACCTTCAACACGATTTATAATAGCAGGCGGACTTAAACTTACAAAGCAAATCAATTAATTTTAATTATTGGTCAAATGAGTTAGAAACCAATGATTACTGAATTTTAAAAACTTTCGAGTACAAATATCAGCCCGTATGATCTAACATCAAATTGTAGCTTTTAAATCAATGTTCGAAAAAGGCGTTCATTGAGTTGGGGACTTGATGCACAATGATTTACCTTTTAAAGTTATAACGAGTTTTGTAAAGTGTATAACTTCCATCCACACCACCTATTTATCCTAGGTATTATTAACGCAGTGACAAGGTACATAAATTCAGAAAATCTAATGAAACTAGATTTATGAAGCATTTTATCCCCAGTAGCTTAAGGTTTATCTAAGTAAAGACAAAGGGTACACAACCTCTGTATGATACATAAACGAGTCTTCGCCAGTGTATATTGATAAATGGTCGAACATTATTGATTGTATTTAAACAAAGGAATGACACATCGTTTTGACATGCCTTTTCGTATTACAAAGGATACAATTTTACAGTGGTTTCAATATAGAATCTACATACAATCATAGGTACACACTCCTTCTTATTTAAAATTGGATATGCCACTACAGCCAACTGTGCCGTTTAAAAAAAACTGAATGGGAAACTATTAAACATATATTTTGGAAATGTCAGCGTGTAAATAAGGTAATAACATAATTTTGTTCTGGATGTATTCATTTTTTGAAAATTCTTAACATGCCTTCCTTTATACTGGGCCATGCAAATACAAATGTAACTTTAAATGTATTATTTGTTTTGATGAAAATGTGTATTTATACTTGTAAAATGAATAAAGCCAGACCCACTCTTTAATCAGCAAAATTGTACCTGTCCTTGCACTATCATGTACTTAATGAAATTAATATTTTAAAGATTTTCGTACAAGTAAAGAATGAAAACTGTTTTTCCAATAGTTGTGATACCGGAACTTTTATAAGTTATTTAAAAAGACATTGTTTATTTTGTTATGGACAAGCTTTTGACTTTTAAATTTATAAAATATGCTATTTTTCTTGTAAACTATGTACGGTGTGAAGAGGGATGCCCTCAACTCACACAAACATATTGACGAGGAAAATGAAATATATTGAACGGAAAAACAAAATATCTAGTCAAGTGTCGCACCCGGAAAACATACATGGCGTCATCAGTACAAATGCAGACGGCGTTAACCGACCATTTATCTGTGTTCGATCTTACATGTTTAATTACCGTCGTTTCGTAAACCGTTCTGTACAGATCCCTTTTTTATTGCATGCCTAATATATTCATGGATTTATAGTCATGTTGGCTACGTAGGAACACACTGCGTTAATCTTTACCATAAGCAAATTTTGGCGCTCACAAAGTATGAATGATTTGTTGGCAATTGCGGACAAACACGGATTTATTAGATTATCACTTGTATGACTGACTGTATTTAAAATCCACATGCTTAAAATTCTGGCGTTTTTAACCTATTGCTCGGAAATCTTCCATTCTAGATGGAGTTTTTTGTTCAAAAAAAGAAGGGGCAATATTATCCTTACAATTCGTTGACTATGACAGTTATAACACACGCATGTATCACAAGAACGTATACACTCGTATGTCGTCCTGTAAATATGGCAACGGAATCCTCTGAATGTTCCATGATCCTAACCGTAATGTGACATTGACATCACACTAACGACTACTTAGCGTTATAAAACTGACATAATAGGAAGCTTCGGGCTGGAAATGTCTTTTCTCGTTCGGCCTATTTTGATACGTTTGTTCGTTTAAGTTAATTGGATATAATGCTGAATGCCTCTTATCTCTTTTTGCTTCACTGAAAGCAAATCGTATGTACTGCGTGCCACTTCATTTTCTTTCAGCCTTTTTGAATTGAATCTGAACAATAATGAATTCGAGTTGTATAGTCCATCAACCTTTCAAAATACTATGTTCTCATGTTAATGGAGCTTATTGTATGACTGGCATTTGTGTGATGCAATAAACCCATCGTAAAGAAAATGTTGATGCTTTATTGATCGTGGTGGTTTTCTTCTCTTAGACGCTATTACTGTTGTAACTAATGTAGCAATTCATTATTAAATGGAATATGCTCTCGCTTCATCATCGATCAAACAATAAGGGACGCCTTGTTAACATTATAGATTTATTATGTGTAAACGTATGGAATAAAGAACTATGGGTCAGGTAGTTCATTTTTTTGTAAATTTATTGTAAAATAGCTATTGTCGTATGACGAAATAGACAATTTACATGTTGCATGTGTTACATTCTCATTCATGGATTTCCTAAAAAAAATCAAAACATTGTATGTGTCCATTATCTTCGTTATCCGCAAAAAAATCGTAAGTAAAACTTACTGCAAATGAAAAATGATTTGAGGCAATCATTTTCGCAACTTCCATATTGATATGTTTGACGGTATTTGATTACGGAAGTACACAGCAAAATGTCACTGTATCGGCTGTATAAGTATCAAGTCACCATCCTGTTAAGATTCATGTGCACAAATCTAACATGCTTCTTTTGAAATCCTTTCTGCATACCATTTTGAAGGTATGAATCAAAACATAACTATATTGGTTATAAGCGTCTTATATTTATAATATTATGATTAATAAAATATCAATCGATAGACATACATAAAAAAACACTACCGTGTAAATTATCTCTTAATGAAACGAACGATTTGATGCATCAATCAATCGATAGTAAATGACGATAATTCGAAAGAATGTGCACATGTTTTCAAGTCTAAAAGAAGGTCGCCATGGCGTAATGGATATGGTGTCCGCCGAGTGACCGGGTGGTCACGGGTTCGATATCCACTGGGAGCGTTCCTTCGATCTCCCCCAAAGACACCAAGTACTGGTTATAGTCCCTGGAAACGGACTCGAGAGCGTTTCAATTAGTCTTAGGCTTTCGATGCAACGAGCTCAAATAAAAAGGTTCAAACTAAACTAAGCCAAATGAAAAACAGATATTTCATTGATATTTGGGAACAGTCGAATAGTTTTCCCGACGTAGAGGGCACCAGTTCAGCAAATTGTTGAGGGTAATTTAATTTGTAAGTCTACTCCCCAATGTCCATACAATTATGTTTTATTTATATAATATACAATAAACAATACTACTACTACTACTACTAATAATAATAAATGTGATCGTTTAGCTTCTGACAATTTGGATTTACTAAAGGGAATGTTGATCCTACTGCGATAATTGGACTCATACTGCGTTCATTTAAACACGGCGTCCGAAACGTGCTTATTCAAGATTGTTAAAAAAAAATGATTGTAAAGCAATAAGACGTTAGTTGCATAGTGACGGCTCTAAAACCGATCAATACATTATCCCGGTGTACTTTTGTTTATATCGTATTTGTATTCTTGTATTCAATGCTCAAACAGTGCACAGTATATTACATATCCATTGTGCTATGAATAGATTCATAGAATCATTATCCTGTCTCTTACACTGTTCAATGTTTACTATCTATTATGCATGATATAATGGACGATACATATTAAATAAATAACATAAATTCGATTTATGCGTTTTGCAAGACGTTGTCATATCAAGACACTAGACGAATGCAAGGAACGTACACTTGTACACTCGATGTGAAGGTATCATTTACTAAAAAGTACGCCAGATTCATACCGGGTGAGCTCTGATTGTGAAGCTAATAGAAAATGAAACGCTTCACGCGAATTGTTTTAATAAACCCTCTATGAATTAGTTGTGTACATTAATTAATTTTGTTAAAGCTTCTAACAACAAATACGAAACCCTGAATAGTCCAAACATTATAAACAGCGACTAAAAATAAAAAGATACAATGCCCTAAATTGACATAAAGAACAAAATCATTAAAAGGACGGTGTCACAAACTTAAGTACACTGCCATAATTGTGTTGCCAAAAGACATGTATGTGTGTGGCTGATATTAAAAAAATACTGATATTCAGTATTTGTGGATTCTTCTTAATCATTAAAACTCTAATACGTGATGCATTTTCAAAATTGTCTTTGACACCGCTCTGATGTAAATTGTATTCGCATTAAGTGTATCATATAAATGCAATTTCCATATCTACTTTTCTTGATAGATCATATCTTCATAGCGCCTCTTACATATGCATAGAAACATAATCCCGTCGCCTTTTTGCACGACTTCTGGATGTCGTCGTTTTTTTTCATACGTTGAAATCGACTCTGTATAATTAATATGAATGAGAACATAAATTCTGTGGAATATAAATATTCTAACAACGGGTGAGTGTTTTCAACAAACAGATATAAGTAAGGTGCACGACAAACTATCGCCATTACGTCAGTGATGCACATACATAAATGAATGTGTTAAATGGAACATTCAATGTGGTTAATGAGACCAATTGATCCCAGTCGAGTCGTATGACTTTGACCAACTTCTATAGCACGTACATGTAATTTAGCGAAATGCCCCTTTTTGTACATTTTGTTACGGCAATCGTGCAATCTTGTGGATCATTGCGTCATGTCATTGACCAATTTCAATAACTCTGACCTAAAGTTTAGCAGTTTGTTTGCCTCTTTTTGAAAAATCTGTTCAAAGTTTCAGTGCCATAACTCCATCAATTTACATCTACTTCGGATCCTGACATAAAACGTCACATACGTGTTCAGGGCCTTTATGAACATTCACAAGACCTATTAACATGACCAGCGTCTTAGTAGGATTATGCACACTTATGTACTGAAAAAAGACCGGGCGAGATTTGCTTGCAAGTAAGTTCGCATGCAACAAGTACATATCTCTGCAACTACTACAGATTCAATTAAAACTTCACACAGGTCTTTAAAATCATTATGCGAAGTCACTGACCAATCCCATTAACTCTGACCTGCAATTTTTTAGAAAATGTCCACCCGTTAGTGTACGCTGCACACTTTAAACATTCAACAACATTTAAACATGTAGGTAGTGGGCTGTACTTGTTTGTGTAGTCAGCATGTATGCATATCTTTCTTTCAAAGTTAATGGTCAATTATACTGTTTTATTTATTTTTTTAATTCGTTTTAAGGTCACATGTACAGTAGAACTTCTACATATATCCAATTTAAAATACGTCTGTGTTGTCATTTTATCAGATGACTGACAGATATATATATATATATATATATATATATATATATATTTATATATATANATACAAGCTGTTATGCTCTGTTATTTGAAATGATCAGTGCTTAAGCAGAATATGTGTAAACGGGTTTTTATAACTGAAATATAATACAATTTGTTTATGCGAACACGTAGACCTTTTTTTACAAATGTGCAATAATATTCATGAACTGATGAAATAGTATTCAAAATGATGTTCCTACATGCATATTCGTTGATGTTTGTTTAATTTAATACAATTTACATTACTTTTAAGTACGACCGGCAACAGTGAACATTAACAGCTTATTTCGAGCAAGGACCGATGTTGTTTTGGTCCTACCCATCAAACGATTTTGGTGTGATTCGCACCGTAAAGATGGACATTAAAACATTAACAATAATGCATCAGTTATTGCCACAATAATATATTAAAGCTAATCAGCCCAATTCAATTTAAATAGCAGTTAATTAATTCATCTGAATACATATATTCACTTAATTAGAAGTTCAAATGGTCAAGTAGAATCTTTTAACCATTATAGCTATTTTAATAATCGTAAACCCATAATTGTTAAATATGTTTCAATTGTTTTTTAAACACGTAGAAACTTTTATATACTAAGAATTGCTAAATTGTTAATGTATCATGTAAAACACAAAAACGTTCACTTATTACAAGGCCAATGTCAGTCATAAAATTAAAATTGTGCGTGCATTTATGTGTTGATGCAGGATTATAAGTAAAAACTATTAACCAATTTAATAAACTCCGATTATGCAGGAGTCACACATTTGAACAAAAACCATACAATAATCAAACGATTTACAGTCTAAAATGCAGTATGTCTCTTGGCCTCTGTCTGAGAAAATATTCATCAATTAATATGAACGCGCGTCGCCTATGACTTTCGTGCGCAATGCCATAATGTCATCTTGTCACGAAAGGTTAATGCATACGCATGTTGTTTCGTATAACAAAACGAAGTGAAGATAATCAATCAAGGGGAAGGAAACGGAATATTCATTTTTATGTTAGTGTATCCGTATTGAAGAATTTTTTAACGCTCCTCAGTAACTAATGATTCTTTTCTTCCTGTTCATTGACTGTATATGAAAGCACATAAAAATAAATAATACTTCACACGATCATAACACATCCTGAGATGTTATATCAAATTCATTATTATCAGTATCTAGGTTAATAAATATCATGTACATGTCTCTGACTCGTATGCTCATACGCAGTTAATGTGCGTCATTTATTGTAACCATCAATCTGTTTAATATTTCACTATTGTAGGCTAGAATCTTTGTTTTAAGCTTTATAACTGAGATAAGTGAGTTTCTGTTGTTCAAAACAAATAGTTGGTGCTACGTTTAGTTGCATGCTAATTAAACACAAATATCATTAATTTATGTCTTAATATCGGCGAATTGTGTCTGTAACTCGTTCATACATTTTAATAATGCAATCCTTCATCTTCACCATCAATCATTCATTTAGATAACGTTTCCTGAGCGATATATGTTTTTTTATGGTTGCGATAACAAACTTTAATTTGTATTAACAAACATATTACTCACACAGAGATAACACACAGCCATACGATACAACGGAAGTAAAGAATACAAGATTGTGTTATTTTCCCTGATTAAAATCCACTTTTTATGTTGAATCGTTCAATGCATAATGGTATGTTATTAGGTTTTTCAAATAATTTGTTGCACTATGCAACTATTTTATGAGAGCTAAAGTTGACTTTACCGCTGCCTTATGACATATACTTGAATCAATTAAATTTAATCAAGGAAAATAAGCAAATTTTGTTTCTCTGAGTGAAATATACTGCATTTGAAACACAGCAACGAATGTGATAGAGAATACCAAACGCTTTTCTGAAATTAATAAGGGCTCCTAAAGATTGTTTATTAAACTAGTTAATTCAATTTCAAAAGTCTCTAAGTAAATAAATAATATCCCAAAGGAATGATGTCATAACTATGTCAGAATTAGATTTGTTGCATAGCAATACATTGTTAAAATAAATTGAATCCTTTACGTTAAAGAACATATATTGCCAAGATAAATAACCAGTGAGCAAGTGTCATAAGCACGTTTTCTGCTACACCTACAATTTGTTTGCGATATTATTCGTCGTCACAGTTGTTGCCCCTTAGAAGTGTTTTATATGTTACACAATTTAAATACATATAAAGTAAAACTTCAGCTGCACCAGCATGAGGGAAAATATAGAAATTATACAATGCTGTCCTTTATTAGTGGCAAGGAACCAATTGTCAAATAGTGATACACGAAGCAAATGCATCAGACAATATACACAGGTATATAACATAAGCAGCAATTATAAACCGGTGTAAAAAGCACTGGTAATTGTTTAAACCGGTTTTAAGAAGTTCCCAAAACCTCACACTTGACCTTTTTATATCCCACCGAATTTTTTCGGAGGGGATATAGAATAGTCTGCGTCCGTCTGTGCGTCCGTCTGTCAGTCCGTCTGTGCGTCCGTCTTTCCGTCCGAAACTTTGTCCAGAGCATAACTCCAAATCTATTCAATGGATTTACTTTAAACATGAAATGTTAACAGATGGCAGCAACTAAGAGAAGTGCAGTGACCAAAAACCATAACTGTATCTACCTTAGTTTTTGAAATATCTCCCTTGATATAATTTCATAACTATTTTTTGTCCGGAGCATAACTCTAAATCTACTGAAGGGATTTACTTGAAACTTAAAATATAAACATATGGCAAGTAGGAGAAGTGCAGTAACTAAGAACAATAACGCTATCTACCTTTGTTTTTGAATTATCTCCCTTTATTTAATTTCAACGTAAATTTTTGTCCGTAGCATAACTCTAAATCTACTTAAGCGATTTTCTTGAAACTTGAAATATAAACAGATGGCAAGTATGAGAAGTGCAGTAACTAAGAACCATAACTCTATCTACCTTAGTTTTTTAATTATCTTCCTTTATTAAATTTCAAAGTAAATTTTTGTCCGGATTATAACTCTTAATCTACCGAAGGGATTTACTTGAAACTTGAAATATAAACAGATGGCAAGTAGGAGAAGTGCAGTGACTAAGAACCATTACTCTATCTACCTTACTTTTTGAATTATTTTCTTTTATTTAATTTCAAAGTAAATGTTTTTCCGGAGCATAACTCTAAATCTACTGAAGGGATTTACTTAAAACTAGAAATGTAAACAGATGGCAACTAGGAGAAGTGCAGTGAACATGAACCATAACTCTCTCGACCGTAGTATTTGAATTATCTTCCTTTTTATTTTTATTTTTATTTGATTTATTGTTAGTTCTAAATTATATTTAATTGTATTTAATTTCATAGTAAATATGTTAGCTTTTCAATTTTTAATATCTCTAATTGTCTAATTTTACAACAATATTTTAATTTTAACACTGAAGTATTCACTGTACAATGAGTAGATGAGTTTATGGAAAAACACAGTGATCAAGAACAGTAACTGTTTATAGTTTTCTTTTTTAATTACCTCCCTTTCTTTTATTTCCATTTATAGTGTATTTTCTACAGCATAACTCCAATACTATATAACTAATTGATCCTTGATATATAAAAAGATGACACAGGTGCCATGTTTTACAAATATTATTCTACTCTCTTAACCAAATGTTCTCATACAAGCAAACACATTTCGATGGGGATTTGGCACTACTTGTTCATTTAACATTTAAGTGTACGTAAACATTTAGCTCAATGATCACATTTCATAGTAAATAGCAGTAAAAAAGAATACATTTCAATGTAAATACCATTAAACAACAGCATGGTTATATAAAGACCAGATAACACTAACTGTAACTTTCGGAGGCACGATAGATAAAATCAAAAGAAGTATCAACTACATCTAGTCTTTAGTCAAAAGCTAAAAGGGACTGTTAACCACGAATGACGAAAAAGAAAAGTTAAAAAAAAACGTATTTTTTACAATTATTAGTTTATATTGATTAAAATATCACGACTGGTATATAACATTACTTGAAACAAGTTTTTGTTTTTTATTTATTTTTTACTTTATTTTTGTATTTATTTATTTTTACTGGGTTTGTATACCAGGTAACTACCAGTTAACTATTAATAACGCAAGTAGATTGATCATCATCGTCACGTGGTAAACCCAGGAGTGCTAATTGTGCATGCGGAGTGAATTTTATACATTTTATATATAAAATGATCAATCTACTTGCGTTATTTATAGTGTGTATATCGTTATGTCACCTATTTTTGCGATGTACTTTTGATTTCACAACGCGACATTGTATTACCGAATATGCTTAAAATATGAACTTTTTTCAAGTAATGTAATATACCAGTCGTGATATTTTAATCAATATAAAGTAATAATTAATAAAAATTACGGTATTTCAGAACTATTCTTTTTTCGTCATTTGTGGTTTACAGTCCCTTTAGTTTACATAGCCTCATATTAATTAATATTCAGATCATCATCGTGCAAATCAGGAAGAAGTCGAAATAAGGTTGTCAAATGAAAAAATACAAAGCTTGTTTGTGCATATCTATATTTAGTGACATTAAATAGAACAAGTGAAATAGGTTCAAATTAAGAATACTTTTTAACATAAATACAATTTTTACCGCAAGTAGATATTAAAATATTATGATTCAACGAAATACTAACACAAACAGAAAAGATTAACACTTTATACTGATCGTTGCTGATAATATATAAACAACAATATTCCTTAATTTGAAGAATCTGTCTTTCTGCGCTGTTGTTAATGATATTCGCCATTTGATGTCAGTTTGCGAACAAGACATATTTTTTAGAGTGGTCCTTTATTCTTTAAGGTTGTGTCAGATGCGAACGAATATCATACGATTCAATTTAAATTACACCAAATGGAACAGTTCCAGATAAATAAAAACTGAAAAAGACAACCAGAAAGTCACAAATCGTGCTACTACTAGTTTTGTACGAACAATGAATGTTACACTAATTACAATACAAACAATAATTTGTACACATTACAGTTTTTTCTACTCTGATCCTGATTGAATAATTATTTTTTTTAAAGCACATGGCATGCACAGTTTACACGCACTGTACCACCACCTGACTGATTCGTGTCTTATGAATGCATGTAGACCTTTGTTGAGAGCTACCCGTTTTGGAAAACTCGTAAAAAGTGAATAAAATCCCACCAAAAAAAAACAAATACCATGGAAAGAAATATCCAATTGGAAAAAAAATCCCATGTGATTTTTTGTTGTTGAAAAAACACGATTTCATGCATTAAAATCGCGTAGATTGTTCAACATTCGATAAAAATTAGTGTTTTTGGAAGATACATTAATAATATATCTCTCAAAATCAGATGAAAATCCCATGGGATTTTTGTTTTATGAAAGAAAATTGAACGAAAATCAGCACAAATACTTTTTAAATGCTTCAACTTGATAAGTAAGCATAAACAAACGTATTGTTTTTCAAAAATCCAATATAATTTTGTTCCTATAAAACAGGGGGAGAAATATTTAATGGGAGTTTCCAAACATCCCATGGGAAAATGAAAAATCCAATGGGGTTTTCGAAAAATACCATGAGAGGACCAACTTTGCTCATTAATTTCATAGTGAAAAAGACGCATTTTTTATCAAAAATAACCAATTATTGCTAAAATATAAATATGACTGTTATCGCATACTTTATCTCAAAGAAACAAATCTTCAATAAAAACGGTATTCAAGATTGCAAAATTTCGGTTTCGCAAAGTTTTTGCGGTGGCCGTTCTATCCAAAACAATTCTTATACTACATAATTCGTGTAGATCAATTTCAACTATTTTTTATGAAGACGATTTTTATGTATCACATGCTATCTAAATATAGTTGAAATGATTGTGTTTATCATATACAGTTGTCTTTAACGATTTGCACCTGTTCATTGCCTCCCAGATCATGTTTGTGTCCCCGAATCATTTCTTACGAGACTAATGCATTATCCAAATTTTAGACATTGAGTGTTTTATTGGCGTCAGTGACATAAACATGCCAAAAATGCTATTGGAATCGATTTACAACTTAACGAAAGGATGTTTTAAATATTTTACTAGCAGGACGTCCAGGAATATATTGGAAGACAACGTGCGTAAGCACTTCGCGCTTTGGAACCAAATAGAAAGGTGTCTGTGAGTACATGAGAAATAATCCTATTGTGTATGATTTGTATAGTGTTAGCACCAGCTCAAACTAATGTTCATCTGATAATCATTGATATGTAAATGTACACTATTTATTGTATTATTTAATTTGCAATAATATTGCTTAAATACAGGTTGATTCAATTGTACGTATTTTCATTATAAATGTAAGACTATAAATTAACAGAATACCCGACACAAGTTTTATGAAGAGGTCAGACGGTTAATGAAAACATTTTCTATACTATTCAACACAACTTTCATAAACTATAAATGACAAATAGTGAAATACTAATCGAAATGATTCAACTCTACACAGTGCCAATATTTTACTAATTATGAATATGTTCATTACTCTGCAGAATATGTAAAACTATAACGTATTAATTATGTATTTCAGTAAAAACATTTAACCTCCGTTTTATGACGAATGAACGTGATTCATATATGATATCTCAAAACTGTTTGAGGAAGTTAATGGG
Organism: Dreissena rostriformis; assembly: GCA_007657795.1. NCBI lineage: Eukaryota > Metazoa > Mollusca > Bivalvia > Myida > Dreissenidae > Dreissena > Dreissena rostriformis. The sequence continues at coordinate 27,132 of VMBQ01004989.1, forward strand.
ACATGTTTCAAAAACACATCTTCTAAGTCTGTATAGTCAACTACATACATTATCAACTAATTGAACACCTACGGGACCAGACGAACACCATTTAAACTATATGTATCGACGGAGATCAATATCTTTTTACTCTTTGATTAAATATACGGAAATATCTGATAGTATTATTCTGCTGTACACATTGAATTTGTTTGTGCATTCGCCCGTAGTGAGTGTGTTTTTCTGGAAATTAGAACATGATAATTTAAAGTGAATCCTAAAACATAAACCAAAGCATTTGTGTACCGACCGAAAATGGAAATGACTTCGTGCAAATGACATGATTGTTTCACTCAAATTTGGTTAACTTGTCCAAAACAATGTTTCAGATGTTTTACCATGTAATTTGTTTTTTACTGAACAAAAGTGGAAAGCGGACAATTTCAGTAAATACCAATAGAAATGTAATTGGTTTATTTGGCTGTTCCATGTTAACATCGATATGTTGTTGTTAATGATGTATAACCACAGAAATATGCGATCAAAATTTACAAAAAATAGCAATTATAAAACACGCTTGTCGCTTACGTGCGAGTGCAACTGCATATAATTTGTTTGTTCATTTTTTTACTTATGATTTGCTGTCGAATATGACATTTTCGTGCCACTGGATGCAACAAATCAACCACATGCAATTACCACTGAACAGATACACATCATGTTGTAAGACTTTATATTGACCAGATAAGACACACAGTTTCATCAGATACAAGCTAACAATCCATAACCAAAGGAAACGGGAATACGAGTGTAAAACCCTTATTATTATGAACTATCTACGCCGAATCTTGCAACGTGTTGAGGCAGAACAAATCGTCCCATCATATGAACATGCGAAATAAATTCAGCTGCATAGCTGAGAAATGTAGCCATGTTAGTAGGATCACTATAATGAATAATGACGCTGTTGTTATTATTAATGTTGTTGGTTGTGTTGTGGGTTCTTGTTGGTGGTGATTGTTAGGTTAGAAGTGGGGGTACTAGTGGCACTGCAAAAAAGGAAATGTGGCTGATTGAATGAGTTCTGCTCAGCTATCGTATAGGTAGTTTTTATTTAAATTACTATAAACAATAATCACTCAAAACCGTTCTAAAGAAAGAAAAAGGTTGTTAAGGTGATACATTATTGTCAAGTGTAATACGCTTAGATCTGAAAACAGGCAAGTTGCATAACATTTCGTAAACAAAATCGGCTATGAATATGTCTGTTTGATCAAGATGCTTATTCAATAACAAAATGAAAGGATAGCCAACAAAAGTGCGGTAAGCGAAGATCGCATGCAACTCCCTTTTTTAGAAGTAATCAAAACCAAATCTTGATTATAACGATGGTTCTCCTTAGCGATCGTAATTGTTTAATGTATCTGTTATAAAAGTAATTTTGCACATTGCAATCAATGAGGATGCGTTACAACGAAAATAGTGCGGCTTTCAATTAAAGGAAATAAACTGAAATACAAATTCATCCATATAACAAAACAATATGGCACACATATTTCATAAAGTATAAAGCATACTTTTACATAAATCAAATGGGGCAAGTAAAGATAACAACTGCTGAATCCACACAGTGGAACTTCTTGTGACTGGTTTCTTTGATAACATGTATTGAGCAGGCTGAGCTCACCAGTACATGCGGTGCTAGTTGTTCAATGAATTTTTCCCCAAAAGATAGTAATTGAAATAATCTGATTGCACCTGTCAAATCAATCAATCAATGTCGTAATTTTTCCTCTTGTTTTGTCTCAGTCCACCAAAACACTAATAGTAATTTAACTATTGAAACAAACAATATCATGTTTGACAATATCATGGATATTATCCTGCTAAGGATCCTGCGGAGTTATTGTTTGTATAGTACAATTGCTAGCTATTTGCTCAATATGTTTCAATAGTTATGTTAATATTTCAGTTCATTATTATGTAATTTTTAACGAAAAATTTTGTTCACAAACACTGATACAATACACACTTTAACGAAATTATATTCCTTCAATTAATAAAACAACATATGTTATTATGTTAGGTAATGGATAATAAGTATAGTTTGCTGGAAAATGAGGGGGCATTCATTTTCGCAGTTAACTTTTAATGTTAAACGCTACAGGTTGCTGTATAACAGTAATGTTAATCTCAATGGTCAACATTAAAAACGATGTATAATAGCAGGGGGGACTTAACCATACACAGCAAGTCAATTAATTTTAAAGACATTAAAATATATTAAATATAATTACATGCTTTCAATGTAAATTTAAAGGGGGCAGAAGTCACATATTAAGCTTTTACCAGATAATGCAAATAATATGTTAGTATAATTTATAAAATACGAGCATTTATTTAAGATGCGACGGCCACGGTGTGTTTTTTGTGCGTCGTCGTGCATCAACTTGTCATGGAAATTAGAATTTCTTACACTGTTAAAATAGCAATTGTTCAAACACTGAGAACTACAATATCGAACAAAATTGTATGTGTTTTTTTTTGTTATTTAATACTGTACGAGATTTTTTTTCTTTCTCAAATATAGGGATTTCTCCTTGTTTTAATGTAACACAAATATTGCACTTTTCTCAAAAACATGTCATATATAAGGCCATCATAATGGGGTGATATGTATTTGTGTCTGTACTCTTTTCTCTTTTTCTGTTCGTTCGTCGCCTGGAGACTTATTTTGTTATTTGATCCATGTGAATGCAATACATATCTTGTAATTCGAATCAAGACAAATTTGCTTCACACTATGCAAAACCAAAGCGGAGAGTTCATGCATTCTACATGTACATAGATAAGTCTCTATGGTAATTAGAGTGAGTGCAGGCTTTTGTGCTGCGCCACTCGCGTACATTACATAATAAGAGCTAGGTAAGAGACGCTAGGTAAGAGACGCCTAGATATATATATGGCTGAGAAATATTATAACACACGGATATAT
>VMBQ01004989.1:30400-74177 GCA_007657795.1 Dreissena rostriformis
TATATATATATATATATAATGTCATAAGCCACATTTCAGCGTTTTTGTTCTTTTAGCTTATAATACTTCAATCACTAATGAACGTCCGCTTCGTGTTAAGCAAACTCAATATAATGGCGTGTGTAACACGTTGCACACTGTTGATAAGTGAAATTGTGTTTATACTTGAGGAGATTGCATTTGTAGTTCAATTGATAATCGCAATAGTGTTTTGTCACATTTAGACAACATACGATAATATTTTAGACAATAATTGGGTAATGTGAAAAAATTAAAACATAAGTTGTATCTATTTAATTGTATAAATATTGAATTTGGTTTGTTGGAATATCACTTTGTGTTGATTTTCAGTTTTTGCATTTGTTTTAACAATTTATCATTAATTGGTTTTATATACACTAGTCGGTTAAAGGTCAACGTTTGATAGTAAAATTTGAAATATTTTAGTTATCTTTTTATTGATAGGATTTAACATAAGGAAATACTGTGAAATATAATTAATAACTATCATTGTATGTGTATAGTGTGTGATCTATTATAAACGTAGCGGATAAGAACATGAATTAAGCTCGTGATATAGTTTCTGCAGTTTCGTTGTTTGCTTTATTATCATAAAGTATTCTGGTTTCTATAAAATATGTAGATATAAAAAAACGTATGCCGTTGAAAGGACTTTGTTAAACATTGCCTTCACATTAATTTGATTAAAATCAGAAAATGTTTTTAAACCAAGCACTGTTGGTATCCACACGGAATGGCATGACACCTATTTGTTTACGATTCATTGGCAAAACCAAAAGCAAACAATACTAAACAAGCTTCTTATAAATGTAATAAATGATCTATATCAACGTATTATTTAAAAGGAATTGATTTTATTCCAAACAAGTACTATGTCTGTTCATATGCAAGTTTACAACAAACTCAGAATTGAAGTCCCATAAGAACAGGTCAACTAAACATACATCAATCATACAACAATATGTTCACAGTGTATGCGTACTAGAAGCTATACTCAACTTTAAAGGACACAATCTAACCATTTATAAAAAAAACTTAATAAAATCACATCCAATGAAAGCATAAATGAGAACACACTCTTAAATGTAAAACGCAAACAATATGCAATATATTGACACAAATCTTACTATTTGTCTCAGCGGACAAAAGTCAAATAGATCCAATGAATGTAGAATTGAGAACATGTTTTCTAGTGTAAATCGCAAATTAACATGAATATATTTGCAGAAGATTGTACACTAGATAAAGCTGTGGAAATCTCCGATTAAATGAATATGATTTATGTTGTCGGAGAATGAAGCGCACTTGTTTAATCGAGTTTGGTAGTTTTACGGAAATCTGAAAAACACGTTACACTGTCGGTACAAATTTATTATACGAAGCCTTCTTTGTTTTATTGATGCTTTTTGGCAATGACAATGAACCTAGCAATATAACGTCGATTTAAATGTTATTCCTAACATTGCAGAACAATGCGAAGTTATGTTGTCAATACATGTTTTCCTTATGAAACTTTAATACCAAAATGATGCGGAATTGCACTTTGAATTCATAAGGCCCATTTATTGCAGAAACAAATAACCATCGTATTTAATGATTGTTAGAGTTTTCTCAAAACACAAAACTTATGCATGCAATTTCACATTAAGAAAAGTAAGTAAAACGTAAGCAGGGCATGGACACGTCGCAATATTGCTAATTGGTGATACTATAGTATACTATCGTACATAATGGATGGAAAACGTCTTTCATAATGAATAAGTATATGCTTTAAACAGATCGACGACCTTTCCCGTTACTCGAACATACAAATAATAAGGCAATCCGTTTGGTTTTCATGAGTCATATACTAAAGTAGTACGTTCATGTTATTAATGGATGTTATAACATTCGCCCTTTTGTGAATAAAAACATTTAAAGAAAATGTGCAAATTTTCGTTGCAAGAATAAATAAAGCGCAAAGTATAATGCAACAAAATGGTAACTTCCCCCCACCCCTTTTTATAAAAGACAATTAAACGTCTTAAAACACATGTGGTATCAAACTACCAAACTTAAGACGACGGTGACATCTTTGCAGCCAGCAGATGTTTGTTCGTTTTTAATAATGTACATTAAGACTAACATGACACTCATGTGTTCACTATCAAATGGACAAATCAAATGCAAACATAAATGATTTCGCTTCAAATCAAATGCAAACACTATTTTAAAATGCTTTTTATAAGGATCATAAATAATTTCTCTTAAATTTAAATCTCACACAATTATTAATGTATGCGCATTAAATACTTTTTACATGTCAAATGAAGTCCCATAATTACATTGCAGCTGTACATATATTAATCTATAGCGGTAGCCAGCAATGTATTCTAAAGTAATGTCTATTCGAAGCTGTACTAAACTTAATCATACACAATCTTGCCATGTATCCCCAATGAATAATCATAAAAACATCAAATAAAAGCCGACATGAGAACACGCTCCCACGCAGATTAATATTCAATATATTGTCCGAAGTTTGTATACTGGATAAATCTGTTGAAATTATCTGATAACATGAGCAAGATAAATGCGATTGGAACATAAAGCGCACGTGTTAGTTCGCATGTGATGCCGATACAAATTTATATTACGACGCCTATCCTGCTTTATTGATGCTTGCTCGCAATTAAAATGAATTCGCCTAACAACACTATTCTAATAATGCCGAACAATAAAATGCAAAGTTTGGTTCGCATTTATTGTTTTGGTTACGAAGCTACAATACCAATTGGATGCTGCATTATAGTTGGAATGTGAAAGGAAAATTAATTAAACACACAATCTGTGTTATCTGAAAATATCAAACTAAAAATATCGCTTGCATTCACATTATGAAAAGTCAGAAAACAAAATCAAATGACCGGATGATTAACACGTTAAGACACAAATGATCTTAGTAAGAAGCCATTGAAAGATAATACTTTATATCGCTTTATTGTAACATAAAAGTATACAATCGTATACTTTTATTGAGAAATTCAATTTATAGTTTTATAGTTATGTACCTGTTTTACTGGATTTATCAAATAATTGCTGCATTTCCGAGCATTTGCAAACAATAAAAAGTTTGCAATTCTACCTAATAAATGCCATACACGTTGACATGCCATCGCTTTTGATAATTATGACGCAAGCACGATATGTTTAAGAAACTCCGTGTAAAGCTAGACTAAAGTATGGTTTGTCTGGGTTAATTATACTTTTATTTAAAACAAAGCAACGAAAGTGATATTAATCAACGTTATGCACGCTAGTAAAGTAGTGTTCCTTCATGATTTTCTCCCGATATTAAATTCAATTTTCAAAACGTCTCTTTTGAGAAGAAATAATGGGAAAATGCCATAGACGTGTCGGAATAATGTTGGTTGCATAGCGGTTAATTGTAACAATGCATTTCAACCGTTAATTAAAGCTAGCTAGTGTGGCATTGATATAAATGTCACTTCAGCCATGTTAGTTACACTGTATATTCTTGTGCGATACAGTTCGACCACATAGTCTTCTTTTCCAAGTACAAAGCCAGGTAAGTACATTATACAAGTTAAGTAAGGCAGTTCATCTTTAAGCATTAATATACATTTATACGAAAATGTTGGTCATATTTATTTCACAGCATCTGCATGTTTGTCAGAAGCCACATGACGCGAGTTTGAGAAATCTGTTTGATAGCGGTCCTATGCTGAGAGAAAACCAAGCGAGTCAGTATAAATTAAACATTTGGAAACTTTCAAATGAGTGCAATAGATACAACACAATACTGTCGCAAAACTTATTTTAACTATTTGTGCAAAGACAACTACGCTTGCACCAATTATAATTCAAACAATGTTCAAAACAATTATGCTGTTCCTATTCTGATTCTGATTCAAAGCTATGTTTAAAACACCGTTTGAATGAATTCGATAACTAACTAATTAATCAGTTAATCGCATGCACAGTTTACACCATCTGTACCTCCCAATGGACATATTCGTCGCTTACCCAAATAATGCGTGAAGACATTTGTTAAATGCTATCCGTCTGCAACGAACCGACTTTTATTGTAATTATGGTATTGATTGATAACATAAACGAAAAATAATATATGCACCGTTTAACCAAACAAACCAGCATCAAATTGTTTACGAGAAAGCATCACACACTATAATCGTACAATAACATTCACAGAAATGTTTATAAATGTCGGAATTGGGAATATAAATTCAAATTAACCAGGCATACCAGCATCAAATTGTTAACAAGAAAGTATCACACATAAGTATCGCACAATCACATTCGCAGAAGTGATTGTAGATGTCAGGATTTGAAATAATCAAAGCACTGAAAGTACTGGTGGGGCGATTTTGCTCAAATGTTGTGGTCGTAAAAATACTATACACCGTGATGCCAACCAATCAACTTTGTTGAAAAAAAAAACAGATGGAATTAAGGAAGGGTGACAGGTTGTCAACATAATATATGATTTAGCTGTTGGGGTTAATAGTAAATGCTGCTTTTTAAAACAAGGCATTGTCGTACCTGCCAATTCAAAACTGCGAAACGTTGACAGAACAGATTGTCCATAACAGAAATCCCTTTAATTCTCATGAAAATGAAAAAAATGAAGTTCACATTCCAATAAAATCAGGCAAGACCAAGATTGTTTGATAAATCCCTGAAATGCAAATACTACCTTAGACAACATATGAAGTATATAATGCATTTTTATAGTTTGATTCTAGGAAACCGACATATGAAACACTGGGATTGTACATATACTTTGATGAGTGTAATGATATCTGCTTGGAAGATCAAGCCGACATAAACATAATTAAAAATACAAAGGCTTGTATGAGATATTAAGCTATCAACTATGCCAATCTCTGAAGTTCTAAAAATTTGTCCTTAAAAACAGAATTTCAGTTAGTCACAGCTAGATAGTTCACTTTAATATTCAGGGGTTTTTCTGGCAACTTTGGGAAAAGGAGTCTGGTCAAATTGGGAATTGTTTATCGACAAAGTGGACCGACAAAGTGGACTGAATAGGGATTTTTTATCAACAAATATTGGCACATCAAACCTTTATTTTGAAAAAACAGCATTTATTTTCCGAATCCGAATGTTACTACATGCATTGCGTATAATTAGCTACTGTGAAAGTGACAACCACAACATGTATGTCGCGTGTAAGGAAAAAGTTCAAAACTGGCATAAAAAGCACGGGCGAATTGTCATATAAAAACTGTGTAGCGCAGAGAACATTGAGATGTTTACTTTGACAGTAAAATATGTTTATATACAACATATATGGCGGTGGTACTCGATAAAGTTCCATTACTTCTTAAGGAAATTCATTCGAAAAATCAAAATTACGTCTCCATCGGATCTATTCTAGTAAATATAAATTGCAATTTATTTTGAATGAAATCAAAGTGGTAACTTCGATGTAAACCAATTACATATGTTCTGCTTCCTTAGTTATTACAAAGTCACTTAGTATATGCGTAAAATAATTGTCTTTCAGAAGGTGATCTTTTTATTTGGAAAATAATATTCAATTTCTGTTAGAAGAAAGTTTAGTATATTTTTTTTTAATGGCACAAAAATAATCAAATAAATATGAGTAATATAAATTCACATTCGTTACTCCCACCAAAAATGTTTATCTCAAACCGGAGGTATGGATAACATGGCGTCCCAGAGCATATTTATGACATTTTTGTCACCATACTTTTGCATTATTGTAGGCAATAAACACGGCTGGTTTTATTCGTAATTCTATTGTTCTGCCCCTTTAATGATATTTGATTTCGTTACTGGTGTCGTCATCGTGTCATCGCTTATGAATTACGTCATTCGATCTACTTTTACTGTTTCGGTTACATTCATAGGTCATCGGGTTTATATCCAACAACACTATTAATATTTTTTCTCTGATGGGCGTTTCTCCATCAATTTATTTTTAAGCTTGGTTTTATTTATTTTGAATAATATACGCGTGTATAGATCACGCAGCGTTTTATGATTGCTAGTATAATTTTCGTTTTGATAAATACTCGCCTCAGTCTATACTGTTATTCTTTTTAGATATTACATTCATTTTCATTTTCCTTTATTTTCATAGTATATTAGAGTCGCATAAACAACAAAGCTATGAAATATCGATCTTTTACACCCATTAGTGCTTCTACTTCCTGTATTTGCACGATGATGATCTGAAATATATATACATTCCTAAATCTTTTTGTAAAAAGAAGGAATGAAACTTCATTTCATCGTGCCTCAAAAAGGTGTAATTCTGTTGCTTTGGTCTCCTTCATACCATTGAGTAATTAAACGGTGATCAAATTGAAAGCGTTTTAATTCCCTTGTATTACTTTTTAATTTGAGTTGCAATGCTCTGAGGTTAAATTTTATTTACAATCATATGTACCATGAATATTGCTGGGCCAAGTGTGAGGTTCAGCGCTCTAAAACCGGTTCAAACTACCCGTGCTTAGCATTGACCGTTCCAAGGCGGTGACCCAGCCTTATTCTAGTATGTGTGTATGTTGTTTCGTATTGTGCCGTACTGTACAGTTTTGGCAACTGGTCACTTGCCATAAAAAAAGGACCACGAACGTGTGTATTATAGGAATGCTATCGTGCTGGAGCAACTGGAGTTTCACTTCTGTATATTCAGTGTTCTATTAGAGTCAAAGACGTTAACATGATATAAATGCATGTTGTATTGATTTATAACTTAAAGAAAGGAAGGTAATGACACTCTGCTAGCAGGAATTGAATTCACATGTTGGAAAAAAAAATACGACTTGCATAATCAGTTCTTGATTTTCAACAGTGTAAAAAAGCTGTCGGTGAGCATTTGAGCAAACATGCTTTCCAATTGCGTGTGATTTTAATACTTTTGACACGTGCTTGAAAACATATACAATGGGGAATCAGTGACGTTTGTATTACATTATTATCACCACAGTTTCTTATTTAAGTTGAACAAATTTGTGGTTTAATACAAGCCGGTTAAATGTTTGTTTAATCAGTATAAATCTAAAACTATTTATAAACAATATGTCCGACAGCAGTTACATGCTGAGGTCGAGATGTCACGAGGCAAAATATATTTATGAAAATAAATTTACATTTAACTGAAAGGCCAAAAATATGAATTATAAATAGTGTACGATTAATGGCATTGGTTACATCAGACGCATGCCCAATGTTTTAGTTGTTGATGATTTTCATCACTCTCCAATACATATTAAATAGAACAGATGAGCATCCAAATTAATTAATTATTTACGTTCAACATGTATTCCTTAGTTCTTAATAAGAATTATTGTTATGCATATATATCTCTAAGACGGACTTAAGCTAACTGCATGCACAATATGCACTTACCGAAAGCGTAGACAAACACCATTTAAACAATATGTTTCGACGGTGATTAATATAGTTGAGCCCTTTGCTAGTAATCAATATACGGGATATAACGATTGAATCCTTCCGGTATACGTTTTTGAATTTCTTTTTTTTTGTAGTATGTGTTTTTCGTGTTAACCTACTGTAAATCCTAAAACACAAACCAACGAATTTGTTCACAGAAAATGAAAATGGCTTCGTGAAAAGGAAATTACTGTGTCACTCAAATTTGGTATATTTGTCAATAACAATGCTTCAGCTGCCTTTCCATTCATTTCGTATTTTAAAAAACAAAAGTCGGAAGCGATATAATTTCAGTGAATACCATAAACTTTATTCTGTTAGTGTTGCTGTGCTATTTAAACATTGATATGATGTTGTTAGCTATATATCACTACAAATACATGCACTCACAATACAAATACAAGAGAAATTATTAAACATGCATGTCGCTTACGAGCAAGTGAAAGAAAGAGAGTGTAGCGTGTTTGTTCAATGTTTAACTTGTGATTTGTATACCAATATGATTCGTATAACATGAATGCAAGAAATCCACCAAATGCAATTACCACTTTATAGAAATGCATCATGTTTCCACAATTTATCTTGATCAGATAAGATACACAGCTTCATCAGTTACAAGCTAAACAGCAATTAACAAAGACATTCTTGGAAGCGGGAATACGAGTGCAAACCCCTACTTAATCTCAACTATCACCGCCGAATCTTGTACACGGTTTAAGAGGGTACTTATTGTCTGATCAAATGTAAAACGAAAACACAATCCCAGCATGATCCGTGAATTGGTATCTTATTCATCTGCATACCTAAGAAATTGACTTTGTTAGTAAGATCTTTATTATTAATACTATCAATGTTGTTGTTAGTGGTGATGATGGTAATCGCGGTTGTTATTTTTGTAAAGGTAAATGATGAAAAGAGTTCTTATCAAACCGATTCTAAGGAAAGCAAACAGTTGTCAAGGTAACGCATTCTTGTCATTTTAAACATGATAAGATCTTAACAAAGCGATTTGCATAACAATGAGTTAACAAAATGGGCTTTGAAATTGTGTATTGGATAAAGATAATTATCCAATAACATAATGACAGGAGCGCCCATGATAGTGCGGTAAGTGAAGACCGTATGCATTTCCGTTTTCATGAAGGAACTAAAACCAAAGCTTGTTTATAACGATGGGTTTCCTAGGCGATCGCTATTATTTAATGTTTCTGATATTTAAGATTAATATTGTACATTGCTGCTAATTAGAATACGTTATAACAAAAATATAGCAACTTTCATTTAAATTAACTGAAAAAGTAATCAATTCATATAATAAACGTGTATGGCACATACTATAACGTACAAAACACACCTTTACAGCAAACAAATTGGGCGAGAAAAGATAACAATCTGTAAATTCACACAGTTAAATCTCTTGTGGCCGGTTACTTTGATAACACGTACAGGTGATGGACAGTCGAGCATTGACTTAGCTCATCAGTACATGCGGGGCTAGAAGTTGAATTTCCTCCAAAAGATAATCACTGGACGAATCGGATTGCACCTGTAAAATCATTCAATCGATTCCTTGATGTGTGTTGTTGTTCTTTTTTTTCGGCCATAAGAACACTTACACTTTGGGGATATTGATAAAACCATCATGTGACTATAACATGTATGCAATCTTAATGGGGGTAGTCTAGATTATGAAATTATGTACTCTTATAATTGTTGTGTTTGTAAGTCGTCTGGAGACCGAGTTTGGAATTGGATTCATATGAATTGCGTACATATATTGCACCTCGTTCACGGCACATATACTTCACACAATTTTACCCAATAGCGGAGATCTCATACATTCAACATGTACACCGATAAGTCTCTACTGTAATTAAATTGAGTCCAGGCTTTTGCGAATCGCCACTCGCGGATCAAATAATCTTAATATTTTATTGAAAACTGTAATAATAACTAGTTGTCAAACGGCAGTGAACTTTCCTTATCTTGGTCGAATTGTGTTCATCTTATTACAACCGTGAAAGTTATTTAAACGAACACTTTTAGGAAGACATGTTATGTTTTTTTAAACCTCATTATCAGTTGAATATACCGTCCTTTAGACGTTGTTAATTCAATATTCCTCACAAAGCATATTGCATGTATAATGTCTTAATTTGTCTTAGTTTGTTGTTTGGTTCTTGATTATTTCAAGGCTAAGTGTGAGCTTCGGCTTGCGCTCAAATCTTTTGCATTGACCGTTCTAAGGCGGCGATCACATATTTGATAAGTGTATGCTTACAGTTGGCGATCTTATTGAAGTAGTGGATGAGAACAATAATTCATGTCCTGATAGAATTTATGTCGTTTCATTGTTTGCTTTATATCAGATAAGTTTGGTTTCTATTAAATAAGTGTGTGTTTTTTTTCAAAACACATTAGTTGTTATAAGGACTTTGTCCAACTTTGCTATTGCATTACATTTGCTAATAAAAGGTAACTAAACATCTACAAACACGGTTGGTATCGAACTTAAGATGACGGTGTCATCTTTGTTACAAGCAGATGTATGTTCTTGTTAAATAATGTCCACAAAGACTAGCATGACACGAATGTTTTCACCAAAACAAAATGGACAAATTAAATGCAAAAATAAATGATTTCTCTCAAAATGTATGCGCATTAAATCCTTTTTGAATTGTATTAACATGTTTACTAGAAATGCAAATATAAAGTCACATAAGAACATTTCAGCGATACATATATTTATCAATGGCGATAGCCAGCAATATATTCTTAAGTTATGTCTATTCAAAGCCGTACTAAACTTGATCAAACACAATCTTGCCATTTATCTCAAATGAATAATAATGAAAACATCAAATAAAAGCCGACATGAGAACACGCTCTTAAGCAGATTAATATTCAATATATTGTTCAAAGCTTGTATATTAGATAAAGCTGGGGATATTATATGATAACATGAGTAAGAAAAATGCGATGCATTAAGCGCACGTGTTAATTCGCGTTTGATGTCGATACAATTTTCTATTACAAAGCCTATCCTGTTTTATTGATGCGTGTTCGAAATTAAAATGAAGTATGTGTGTATGTTGTTTCGTTTTTTGCCGTCCTTTACTGTTTTGGCAATTGGTCACTTGCCATAAATAAAGGACCACGAAGGTGTGTATAATTGAAATGCTGCTGGAGCTTCTGGAGTATAACTTTTTTACATTGTATAACAGAACATATTTCTGATAATGCAGCAGAATAAAATGCAAAGTTTGGTCGTCATTAATTGTTTTGGTTACATTAGGCTACATTACCAGTTGGATGCTGAAGTATAGTTTAAATATGAAAGACACCGTTATTGAAAACGTTTGCCCAAAGAGTATATAATATATCCAAACTTTGCTATATACTTAACATTCATTTCATAATGGTCTCTTTATATATCGACATGTTTTACTTGACTGTTGACAAGTTTGCTATCCTTATGCATAAATGACATACTCTTTGAAATGTCAACGTCGCTGATTAAATAAAACGTTGATCTAAAACACGGCAACTACAGTGATATAAAATACCACACGCGATTCATTTATTTAAATGAATTAGAATTTCTTATTGGGGTTTATCGAAATCATAAATTAAATTTACAATTTTGAAAATGTCTCTCAAGATAAAACAATATGTATTAGGGAATGATTTGATACATTTTGAAATAAGATTAGTTGCATAGCAGTAACTTAAACAAAAATAAACCTTTACATTAAAGCCAGTATGTTGTATATATTAATGTCTATTCAGCCATTTCAGCTTAATCTTTCATTTTCTGCGTAAAATTTCGACAAAAAAGTCACAACATTTCTCCAGTGCAACGACGGCTATTCAACACCATACACGTACAGTTAAAATAGAGGTTTACTTTTGTTTCACATGTTCGTCTGAAGCAAAGTGACGCTCGCGTTTGGATGTCAAGGTTAAAAAGATATGTTTGATAGCGGGCCATATTCTTGGGAGATTTCTCAGATGCTGGTCAAGCGTCTGGCGATTAAATTTATTTTACAACATTGGACACGTTTGAAGTAATTGCTATTAATAAACAACAACAATATTCGCAAATCTTGTTGTTTTTACCAGATTTGTACTAACAACAATGGTTACCCAAATTCAAAAACAAAGAATTTGCTAAACAGTTATGTTGTTGCTCTTCTGATCCCGATTTAAAACGATAAAAAGACCGTTTGGATAATTCAAAAAATATAAATAAGCAAATTGCCAAATTTAGACCATTTTAACATCCAAAGGACAGTGTCGTTGTTAAGCTAATTAATTATTGTTGACCCTTGTTTTATGCAACACGTCTTTAACCTAACTTCTACTATGTTATAAAGACTTTGGTAACAAATACGACGAATAGTATGTTTGTCGTTCAACCAAACATACCAGCATTGAATTATTTGCGAGATAGAATCAACCAAAAGTATTGTAGTATGACTCCCAACCGGTTCAAACCCGTAGTGCTTTTATTTGACCATTCAAAATCGGATAACCAATTTTGAATCATTTTTGTGTTTTATGTCACGTTGTTTGTATTGTCCTGAATTATAGAGGCAATTCGTCAGTTGCCTTTTATAACATACAAGCGGGTGTTAATACGAATTTCTTACCCGATTATGTCTCTGGAGTTCCATTATTCCTGTATATATGTATTCCACTGTATTCTTTGTTACTAACCAAAGTGACAGATATAGGATCATTTTCGCTTGTTGTTACTAAACATGCCCTCTGTCCGATTAATACAGTATCCATAGCATATATTTGCATTGCCTTACAAAATGTTAAACTGCTTTAATACTATGTATAAATGTTAATACGTTTGTAACAAGGGAAATGTTTGCAAAAAAGACTAAATGCAATAAATGCTTTAAGATTCACCATTATTCAAGAAATAATGAACGGTTTGTTTTCAAAACGTGTTCAAGTTGTTATTATAAGTAAAATATAAAAGTAGCTGATAATGAAATAAATAAGTTTTCAATTAAAGTCAGTTAATAACATTTAATTCCATTATAATCATAAACATAACAAAACACTTTGTGATATGCATCATAATTGCAAAATATACGACGCTGGTACTAGACACAATGTCGTCAATTCTTATAGAAATGTATTAATCTGAAATTAAGTATTTACTCAATGAAACTAGTTAATCGAGATTGAATTGTATTTGTTATCTTGATGACCCACTAAGCAGTGTATATGTGTTATTGGTATAATTGGATGATGTCGTAAAAGCCGAATGATATGTAAGCCTTTGACTAGTATTTTTAAGTCTGCTTGGATGCAAATTTTACATTGGATGGCTTTTAAAATGCATCATGTCCACGTTATGTTATCTCTATTTACGATGAGAACGAAGAATATGTATTAAATTCCATTGTCTGTTTTGTAAATAATGTGTCATATTATTAGTGTGCTTTTAATAAAATATACATACTTTCCTCTGTCAAAGTATACTGTCGTGTAAAATTAATTTATCGACAACATATACATATTGAAATAGCGATTCCCATCGGATATCTAACAGCACAAAGCAATGCAATTGATTTAAAAAAACGTCAAACGTGTATCTGCGACGTCAAGAACAAATATATATACATATATACAAGGTATATGTGTAAATGACATTCCATTGTATTTCATATTAAACAAAATAAAATTTAAGTTATTTACAAACCAGAATACCAATATACACATATGCTATGCCCATCAAAAATGTAATTCTTTAGCCGGAGAATTATTAAATTCATTAGCAAGTTTGGAGACGTACCTTTATAAAATTGCATCCCAGATTGTAGTTTTGTGACTGACTCTGTTCTTACCAGACCAACACTTGATCCACACTGAGTGTTTTATGAGTATTTTATTAGAGTCAGAGGCGTAAATAGGAAAAAGATCTTTTTGTTTTTACTTATAACTTAATGATGTGGTATTATGATATTCTACTAATTGTACTTGGAAGTAAATGTTGGAACAACGACATTCCTTAGCACTTCTTCTTTTAGGAACTGTAAAACGATGTCTGTTAGCACATGAGCAAATATCCTATCCAATAGTGGCTGATATTTTTGTTGTTGTTGCACGTGCTTGAACAAATACAGATTTGAGAATCAGTGACTTTTGCATGTAAATTATAGTCGCCAGTATGTTTTATTTTATTAAATTGCAATAATATTTGTATTAATAAGGTAACCTGAATTGTACGTATTATCATTCTAAATCTAAGACTTTAACTTAACATAATGCCGGTCATCTATTATTTGTTTGTGGTCGGGCCTTCAAGGGGAAATATATTCGAATGAAAACAAGTTCTACTTGAAAACAATATTTACCAGAAACGCCACAACATACACCTGCACAAATGTTACTACTAATGCCAATTATTAGTTAGATTTACATAGTTTCAATATTGTATTGTTGATAAAAAAAAGGAGCGTTACTCTCACATGCATGTACACATATAACAAATGTGCACCTTATGAGTTAATTATTAATATACAAAATGTAGGCGTCTGTTCTATAATTCTATAAGTGTTAAACTTCTTTTCTTAAGAACAGTTTAAACAGTTGTCATATAATTTGTGCCTATTCACATGTGTTATCTTAGTCGAATTATGTATTAATTGAACCAAACGTGCAAATTATATAATTAAACGAAACAGTTTGGTATACGTGTAATTATAAACTATTGTAGACCAGGTTATCAATTGATTAAACAATCTAGTATACCAGTTATATATATAATATATTATATTAAGTATAGTTGGACTTGGACTATACCGTTTTGATTCAAAATTATTCGCGGAGTGCATTTTTATGTGATCCAAATAAGTGATCAATTAATACGTTTTGTTCCTATAAAATGTGTGTGTGTTTTTACAAACACGTATGTCGCTGAATACCCCATAGTAATATTAAATGTTCTAAATAAATAGCAAATAACTTTTGTCAAACGTATTGAACTTAGAAAAGTTTGGAACTGGACTGATGTGTTCAATGTTATTTTCATAACAAGCTGTTTCATACTATTTTTTTTTCATAACATCCTCTCGAAATGGCATGGCACTAGTGAGTTTTTAACAACATGGCAAAGAAAATGCGATCAACATAATGATCATACATTATTTTATGACTATTAAATATTATCCAGTAATGCATATGGTGCATCCCCTTCTTTTTTAAGGTCATTATAATCAACAACTAAATTGAAATCCGATAAAAAGTGAGTTTTACGTATATAAAAAACAACGCCACCAGATAGCGAAATAGTCTTAAGTTATGTTTACTAGACGTTGAACACGACTTTTAAGTATGGGACACAATCTAAAAATTCCATCTAAACAAAGAGTCAAAGCCATCCAATCATTGCAGAAATGAGAACACGTTATAAAGTGTAAAATGCCAATTTACATTCAATATATAGCATGCAGCTTGTACACTTGATAACGATGTGGGAATAATCTGATTATTTGACATGAAGCGCACTTGTTTGATTGAGGACGATGTTATTTCGGAGCTGAAAAACACAGTGTACGCTCTAACCAATTTTCGTAAGCGAAGCTTTCTCTTTTTTGTATAACGCGTGTTTTTAAAGCAGATGAACTTGCAAAGGAAAACTAAGATTTTAATTTTGTTTATAATATTTGGAAAACAATATGACGTTTTTTTCTCGTCAAGTGTTTTCGATAAAAAACCTTCATAAGTAAATTAATGCTGAAATGGAGTTTGGATTTTGAAGGCGATTTTATAGAAAACGCAATAAACATTGGATTTAATGTTTGCGAGAGTTGTCTTACAATGTAAAATTAACAATATCGCATGTATTTCCACATTGTTCAAAGTCAGATAGAAATCAAATAAATATATAATAGACACGTTATGGAATTATTGAAGTAGTAAGGATCCATTGAATATCGCTGCATGGTGACATTGCAGTAACTATACTAATGTTAACCTTTCCGTTTGGTAGACTTTTTGTATTACAAGCTTATTCTTATTCAGGTTTTTAATTAAAGTATAGTTATTTTAAAATTAATTTAGCTGTGAGTTGGATTCATTACAGATACTGTATTGAAGTTGTCATCACTAGTTTTAATTTTATTGTAAATATATGTATAAGCCAATACTATTGAACATGAATGTTGTGGAGAAGTCTTTTTACAAAGCTAAAATATCATTTTAAGCTTTTTTTAAATCAAAAACAAATAATCCTAATTTCTTGATATCAGAAAAAAAGCATCAACATGATCATGTTCTTTTTATAGCATATGAACATCGGCAATCCAATGTCTACGCAACCATGCAACTGTGATATTCTGACTGCTTAAGCATGGTAAAATACAAAAACATCCACAAAATGTGTATGACGCCAACAATTACAGAACACAATATAAATATTTTGTTTAAAAAATAAATATGTTCTCAGTTGTCTCATCAGGGCACTTTATGTTTGGACATAGTTCATTGAATTATCAAAACATTCAGTCCAATATCATTTTGTCAGCAGTACTACCATCCGCGCTCAGCTTTAACGAGGGCCACTGGCTTATGAATACAGACAACCTGATACTGTGATGATCAGATGCCATGATCAGATGAGGAGCATATCTCAGTGGGTGTTGTGTGTGGAATTCTACATTCGTTTGTGGATACTTAAAAGCGAAACCTCAGCAATATTAATATAGTATTCTACAGAGTGTTCCACTGCATGCCTAATTAAGACTACTTTCAATGTGTTACATGTGTTATTACTTTAATCAAATGCCGACGGTTTCAAATGATGATGCAACTTTATAACCATGGATTTTGACCAATTCTAGACGATGTTCGCCAACCGCTAATTTAAAGGTTATATGTTACCTTTGCAAGGTAAATGTAAATGATTTTTAGATGTAATTGTCTTAAATGTCTTAAATAACAAACAGAATATGACTTATTACTACTGTCATCAATTTTACAATTTCCACTGCAGCTGCTACTATTACAAATATTACTACTTCTTCAATAAAAAGTAGATTTCATATATATTTATCTCACAATTGTTATTGTTCGTTAAGCCTTTATTTACGTACACACGGTTACCATAGTGACATATTATTAAAAAGTATGGAATTCTTTTTTCGGAAACAGCAATATAAATGTATTTGCATATGAAATGCGTAACGAAATTTGAGATGAATATCAATTTTTTCTTTAAATACGGATAATCCCGTTACAAAAAAAATGAAATGTCAACAAAAGTGCAGTGACTGGCATTCATTTGTATTGTCACTTCGATGCAATAACTTGGACCAGGCTAGCTCAGTACCAATTGGTGTCCAAAGCAAATGCTGTTGTTCCATTTTAAAAGTAAGCAGCATGGCTGCATCTTATTGTCAATTTAACGAACCAGTTGCATCTTAAATAAATACAATTCTAATAAATTCAAGTAAACATAAGTCATACCTTAACATAATATGACTGATATTTATTGTTTAATTGTATGATGATTAAAAACCGAATGTTGAATACAAACTTAACCTCCGATTTAGTAAATATCGTTCAATCATGGTATCGTGCTTGAATGTTTAACTGAACAGTTGATATCATGATACACCCTAAACCATATTTTAACTTGACAAGCAGGTTTATACAGAAGGGGCTAAGGCGCGAATGCAATCTCTAAATACACGCCGTATAATCTTTAACGACCGGTTATTGTGTTACCACCCACAGTCGATGGACGTCGAGCATTGGAATTGATCAGCAAGGGGGCTAGAAGTATGCTTAAGTACACACATGTTTAAATGATTGTGAACCTTTAAAAGTAATAAAACAATAGCATGTCTTGCGTTTGGTTATTAAAAAGCTGATACGTTTTTGATGTATGGTATGTACTTTTAAGATTATTTATATTGAATGATAAAGTTAATTTTAAAAACGAAATAAATCTGAAAGGATTATATGAATTGCTAGTTTATACTTGTATTGAGCAGTCAAACTGGGTTTCAAATTGAGTTTAAATCCTAAATGTTTCCCATTGAACGTTCCAGAACGTCGACTAGATACACATTCTATTCACTGAAGTAGTGTGTCGAGAATTAAAAAAAAGGATTCCGAAATATTTCTTTATTTAATTGGTAGGTAACAACAAAAGACAAGTTGTATCTTAGGTTGCCTCAATCATCCGGATAACATCATGCGTTGACATTACGAATTGCATACAATACACTGTTCATGCTCTTCAATGTGTGTTTATATCAATCAATTACATTTACAGATGCGTGAATTGTCCTTGTTCATGTTGTATCAGTGACATCAGAGATGTTGCAAATAACTGTATAGAGCTTTATCTTCGGGTTAATGTGACTCAATATGGATTCAATACATGCTTGTTAGTATACGTCATGCATGTATCACTCATTTTAAACTTCGGCATGCGGGTTTCAAACAACTAGCATGAAGTTATTATGTCCTTATAATTATTATAATGAATACCGCACTTTCTGCATCCTTCGCTGCATACAATAAATATAACGTCCTTCTAGATAATTTTTTTCAAGAATAAAAGTTTGACGCAATACACGTTCTCTTATACTTGCGAGAAGTAAATGTTGACAAATCACAGAGGCGTGTGTATTAATGTTAATTTCATAAACCACATCACGAAAGCTAGTCGCCACATTTCTCGGCGAACGCAAACTAATTATTTACATGAATAGCTTGATTGTCTTGCATTGATTGCTGACAATATTTGTGCAAAAAAGTTTGCTTCATTCACAAATACACGTATTTGTAACATTGAACGCAATGTAGTAAAATATATTTGAAAACCACTTAGATGAGAATCGATGTGTTTTCTCGAAATGTACCTTCAACAGCGCTGTTCTGTCTTTTTCTAGTTTAAGGCGTAAATGCCCATTACTTAAACATGGTATCGAATTTAAAACAGCGTTTGTCAAGACCTGAAGACACTCAATGATTTTTAATTTTAAATTATCACGTGTAAATATTTTAATCTTAAATCGACATATTTCTATGACTTGAAATGAGAACGAGAATATACATTTATTTCAGTGATAAAACATACACCCCCTTCGTATACAGACTGGTAGATATAATGGAAACACTATTGCTAGGCAAGAAAGATATTGTCTTTGTTGCAATACCACGGATATTGAGGACGAATTTCATTTTGTATGTATTTGTTCAACATTTGTTGATTTAAGAAAGAAATACATTAAAAAATATTACTATATTAATCCATCTGTTATTAAGTATGTACAATTGCTACAATCAACCAATAGCTCTGACTTAATAAAACTGTGTTTATATGTTAAGGAATCATTGAGTATTAGATTGAATTTGTTAAATCTTGTAACATAATTTTATAATTGTTCATCCTCTGTACTTCTGTATATATTTGTTTTATAAATATTCATGTTTGTTGACACTTGTTTTCTGTGCATATACATGTTGACATATATCAATTCTAACCACATGTGATGTTGACGATGTACAGTGTGCAAGTCAAATAAAATGTCTGTCTGTCTGTCTGTCATAATGTAAAAAAACGCAGTACCAAATGAAATACTCAAAAGAGTAAACGCCTATCAAAGTGAACTTGTTCTGTCGAATCGTTTGTTACTGGCATACACTGTGGGAGTTATCCGATTAAATCAACACACGAAAACGCAGTATCACAAACGGGAACGTCCTTGATTCCCATAGCTTAATACTCTAGAATAATTACGGAAGGCTGAACGATACATTGTACTCTCGGAACAATTTTCTTCTACAATCTCGTCCTATTTCGTTAATCATGTTCGTTATTTTAAATCAACTTGCAATCAACTGTTATTTATATGTGATTTGTGTTATCAGAACAACGTGCAGCGTCTTTCTCTAAACGTTACTTGTCTAATGATTTCCTCTTCGATTTAATAGAGAAGCATCAGCAGCAGTAGCAGAAGCAGCATTATTATCAGCAGCAGCAGCAGCAAACTTTTTGGTGGTAGTCGTATTAGTTGAAGTAGTATGTTTAGAAATGCTGTACAATAAAATATTAAAACAATTTGATTATTTGTGTTTACATATAAAAGATGATAGTTTATTGTCAACTCTTTCTGATGAAAAACGCCTCGTGTGGACTTCATCGATAACAAAATATCAGCCGTCTTCTTGGTTACTAGACAAATACGGTTTAATACTTTTCCTTTTTAAGCCATAATTAATATGAATACACGCTGTTGGTGTTGTGACATATTATTGAAGAGTTTTACCTATGAACATCTATACAAAACAAGCTGTTTGGGTAACGGGGCATAAACAAAGTTTGAAATAAATGCGAACGTTGGCCCAGTATGCAAATCAAGTTAGGATATAAAAGGAATGCCAGCAAAAATACTGAGTTAGTCGTTCATGTACGCTTTGTACCTGAATATAACATAGACAGGTGAATTACAATATATGCTGAATGCAAAATATATTTATTCTCATATAATAAATGAAATAATACATTATTGATGTTGGTTTTATCAACCTGTAATTTTTATCTCACTTTTAATACAAATTCAATTTATTACATTTAAGAAACAATACAACTATGCAACCGATACTGCACACTTGGTAGTTGTCCGTTTTTTTTTAAATATTATATTGATAAAAACCCAAAGTATATAAATGAATAAAATATATTTTCTTTTAGATTCTGATATCCCGTTATCACTTTGAAACATATATGTCAACTATCGTGTGAATGGACAGTCTGTATTAATAGCATACTTGCATATTATTATATTGTTGTTTGCATTGAATTTTCTTGCATTACTATAGTTTTGCCTACATGTTGTTGACGATCACATTTTGTTAGTCAAACTTACACAAACTTCTAAAAAAAACTTGCAGAAACGATATAATTATGTATAATTATATCACATTTGTATTCCAACCTGTCCAATGAATTGACAAGATTAGCATATCCAGCATGAACCCTTTAAGAATAAGAACTTAGATCAGTTGTGCAGATTTTCACAATTAACTGACCATGAGGAATATTTCAAAATATATACTCACTTGCAGTAGCGTATACATGTTTTGGGTTCACTCGTGAATGATAGCAATATAATAGGTGATACAAATTGGTGGTAGCTACAACCGGGCTTTTATCTGGAATGATTGCAAATCTGTTTTAACAACAATGATTGTGGTCAGATCTTCACAGGAATTTGATCTGTTATATGACCGACATATTCACGACATGGCCAACATGTAGCTTCATAAATTAATTAATAACGTAGATAGGACGATAGCAATACATATACATTTATAAATATTACTTTTTAAATGAGCATGTGGGAATAAATTTGTTATAGAATATATCAAGGCGCAAATAATGTTTATGCTTTAACGTAATAATGTGTACTAGTATTATTTATGGTGTGATTAGATAGTTGTTCCGAAGAACAGTCGGTTATGTTTCTTAATAAAAATGTTGGCTTCATTTGATACAGTGAATTAACCATTTTGACCACTGAGCACTATGAACTAAAGGAACGCATAACATTAATATTCATTGTTGACTGTTCATGAGTATATTTTAGCATATTTTTAAATACTGAGTTAAAGGAACAGAACAGAACAGAACAGACATTTTATTCAGACTTAAACATAAGTACATCGTCTTAATACATACAAATATATAAGTAAGTATATCGCTTTTTCAATACAAGTTCAATACAAAAATAAATGAAAAATATGCATATAGTAAACTTTCAAAACATATAATATTTAAATGACAGAAAGATTTTGCAAGTGATACCGGTTATATGGTATTATTTATCAATGAATTTCGAATTACAAATTCTTCTTTTATATATTTACATAACTTAACAAGTTCGGTTTTTTCGGATGAAGTCAGTAGTTTGTGATACTTTAACACAGACGAATTTAAAGGACACCATGTTTTATAAACAAGTTATAAACATTATTAAAACAGTTATTATATAAACGGTTTGAAGGCATGCCAAACTCTCCTCTCATTTGGTCCAGAACTGATCACAATGCTTACAATTTAACGATAAACATCATATTGTTTGAATTTTAGGTACATAAAGTAAATACTATTAATTGAAGTTAATAGTAATTTAACAACTTGAAATGGCATAAGGCGACATAAATTTAGAATGATTGAAAACCAAATATAATACAAGATACGATTCTTATAAAAACACACCACTGAACAAATCTAATAAATAAAAAGCTAGGTTGAAACAGAACTTGAACATTGAAATAAAAAGCTTAGATTGAACTTCGAACTCATAAGTCACAATACTCATATTTACATTGTATTTCGATTATTTCATTTACATTTGTTTATTTAAACCTTCGTGATTCATGTTCAATGGTATAGTCCCATTAAATACACATACGCAACACAAAACATGTATAACATTGACATATTAACGAATATGTGCACTTTCCAATTCATTCAAAGGCCGGAATTTACTTGGTACCAAACTTTTCTTACAATATTATATTTTAGATACGGATTTTAGTCAATATTGGCCTACCGATGACAATTAGGCGAGTGTTTATGTTCAGTACCGCACAGAACGATGCAATTTATTTCCAGACTGGTTGAGCCAGGAATCTTTGCTCTTGTAATCGCTGTCAGTTTGAACGTGATTACATTCAATGATTCGTTATAAATTTTACTTTATAATTAAATTTCTAATTAAAAAGAATCGCCATTCTGAGACACGGATGCCATTTAAAATGTTATTTAATGTGCTTTGATGTTTGATGAACTCAATCATGGGATTGTATAATAAATATGATAACAAACATCAAAGTTTACCTACATGTGAACAACTGTTGTGCACAATGTATATTTTGTACAAACAATATATTCCTATATGCACGTGCTTTGTAAGGTCATGAATATTACAATCGACTAGTTTTGGGTAGCTGTAAAATACAGCGTACGTTTTTAAGTTGTAAAACTTGTAATAATAAAGATAAGTCAGGCTTTACGTCACATAAATAAATTCTTGCAATATATTGCACATATTGAACGGGTTATATTGTTGGAAATGCATCGTAAGATAAAGGCATCATTTGATTGTGCAATTAATCAATGCATCTCCATTAAGACTGAGATTGTTTGCGGATATTGATAATTTCCTGCAGCGTTGAATGTGCTATCGATTCAAATATTGTATTTTTTTTTAATTATATATCCTTCTTTTACGTGCATATCTTGAATCTTTTGAATGTGATATGTTGTTTATATCTTTAAGTGATGTATAGGTTATCATTGGTATATCCTATCATTAGCATTTTAAATTGTTAAATTTCCTATTAAATTTAATGCGAAATATCATATTAAAATAGTGTGGAGCATCAAACGCAAATATGTGTCGACTGTCTACTCAGCTTTGTTGCGTTCATGCGTACACTTGACATTTAAAGTTGAATTTACGGTTTAGAAATTAGGAAAACATTTGCAAAATTTAAGTATTGACAACTGATAAAATGTGCGAAGGCATATTAGTGTCATTTGCAATTATTGAACCATCACAACCATTTAACAGTTATTCACATAGCATGTGGACCTCATATAACAGGGAAACGTTTAATATATAGATTATACTTAACTGTTTACGTTGTTTGGTATTCAAATTAATGTTCGCTAAAACAAACTATGTTAGATAACATATGTTGTTTTGCTGTTTTGTTTTGCTGTTCGGCTCATTTTCGATTTACATGCGAAGTTATTTATTTGGAAATACTTGACTCACTCAATATTGGAACCACCATAAAAAAAAATACATTTAAGATCAAACATATGTGAGAAAATCACATATAACAAATCCTAGCATAAGCTTAAAAACCACGAAAGCTATTCAATATGCAAATAGCACACACGCAATGTGGTAATAAACGTGATATTAGAGATAAGTATGATCATAAAACCAGGAGATAACAATGAAGTTCACGTTATAATGGTTTATATCATATGGGCAATATATAAAAACAAATAAGACGCGAATTGATTTAAAATACACGCACCAAATGATAGTGTGCTTCATTACAATCAATGAAATCTTTTCTTAGATGCATACAGTAATGAATAATTGTGTGATAAATATCATATTATATCCACCGAAAACTAAACAGCCCAAAGTGGTGTAAATATAAAAAGCTATCATGTACCCAACTGCATTGTTTGCAAGTTTTGTTTCATGTAGGTTTATAAATATAAAATCAGTCATTTATGTGAAGAATACTTAGTAGTATCGCGCATAAACAAACTATAATTATCGTGCATTGAAATGCTTTAAGTTATATAAGCACATTTCAAACTGGGGTTTTCTCTTTTGTGTCGACATGTCTGTGAGATGCATAGTGTGGTATTGTAATAATACACCTTATGTTATAAAATTTTACGCAAACTTTAATAGCAAATGCATATTAACTTTTTACATTCTCAAATTCAAAAAGAGTACCAATTATTCCAGGATGCAAAACTTGTGATGCTGTAAAGACAATAAAAAAATTCGCTACACTATTAAAAATAGTTTGACATAACCTGCATGAAATTGATACAGTTTTTATTAGTTCCAGTGTGGCCCTACTCATTTCTGACACGTGTATGAATAACTAGAATACTGTGAAACCATTATTATTCGGCAGACATTAATTTTCGTCTATTTCGTCAGTAGACCGATTGACAAATTTAAGTTCCTAACAAATAATTATATCCAAGGTTTAAACAAAATTAAGACTGAATTACCGTTGACATGAGACATTAAATTCCAACGTAATCCACGCATGCATACTGCGTCTGTTTCTCAATCAAGGGAAATCAAGTTTTGACACAAAGGGGTGTACATTATACAATGTACTTAACTGACACGTGACATTTCCTGTAAAACGCGAATGCAATAAAGCTGTATCGAATGCGTTGACGTCGTTAAGGTAGGATACAAATGATTATTACCCATTGTGTGTATTGTGTTTTCAGGGGTGTGAAGGTGAAGCCAACACGCGACATATCAAAGACAATAAACAAAATTGAAAAAGTAAATGTGTATTGATAATTATATATATACCGCTTTTCTTATGTGCATATATCTACCGATAATCCAATATTATTACAACATCAATTAAACAAAAATCTGGCCATTAATGGACGAGTGAATTTAAATTTAGATTGAATGCAATACGATACAAAGCAACGTTTTAGTGCGTCATACGCAGTCATGAAAAAAACGTGCTTCCCGGGGACTCTCTGAAAACTTGACGAAAATAAAAGTCAATTTCTGTTAACAAATACAATGCGTTTGCATGTAATTAAATCGTCTGGATAACTTATTTAATTTATCTTTGACTGTTACGTTTTCAATTGCATTTTAGCAGATAATATTTAAATATAAAATGCCTCGTTAAACTTGTCAAAGCTGTCAATGATTCAAAAGATCGATAGCACTTCATAGTAACATCATTACCGGTAATCGCTAATGGTTATTCAGTGCTACTAATCCGCTAATCATAACAATGAACGAGTTAATGGTATACAATAATAAGGGCCAGTTACTAAAACCTGATAACACACGACACGTTATTGTGCATGTGATTAATAAGGCCCACCTCCTGCAATTGACTCCCAAGTTACTCCTTCTCCGCACCACGATTTATCGCAACCGCGATTTAGAGCGGACAAGTCGGAAAATGACCGACGAATGTAGTTTTTTTATTTATTTTTTTCAAAATCAGAAATTGAAGAATTTAAGTACCGACGAAATAGTCATTTTTTAAAAAATGACGAAATTTCGTGCTGACGAAAATAAATGGTTTCACAGTATCTGTAAACGTTCCGATCTGGTGTAAACAAAAAAAAATTGCTATACTTGCTGTTATTAGACTCAAAAGATATTTTAGAATTCATGATAATGTTATGATTTATATCAGCTTATCGGTGTTTTGGCGTGTATTACAAATATATGAATATACATTTGTGACGTGAGAGTCGTGCCTATGTCTGGTTTTAATATTGATATATTAGCAAAAAATATCTTACGCAAGAGTCAGTGAGTGGTATAACACCGTTCGGAATGCGCCTTTATAAAAACAAACACGAAATACCACGATTCACGTGTTCGTGGTGCAAGAAACTACTTAAGAGTAAAACTTTCCATTGTGTTTGATAGTATTAGTGTATCAAAATGTTGGTGAATATAATGCGAGCTAGAATGTACAAGAGTTAAATAAGTATAGTTCAGTATCACTCGCCATTGTTTTTCAAAGTACAGTCGATCACTATTATTGTGAACATCGTTCATCCGAGTTCCTACTTATTTCAAAGTATTGTTTTCGTTTTCTACTTTTTCCCAATAATTAATTTCGAAACTTGATGTTTAATTCGCACTCCGCTATTCCGCATTATGGGTAGTTCGAAACCATAAAGCCTGGCTTTAATGTATGTTTATTTATCTTTTGATAATTTAAAGTGCTTTTCTGCGAGCTGGCAATCTATGTTCACACAATAATTACCAAACATAAGTTGTTATTTCCTCTTAATTCCACCTGCGATAAGTTATTTAAGCGTTGCAAGAAAATGCTCTAACCAGATTTCTAAAACAAATGTTGACAACATATTTTCAGGTTAATGCAATTAAGTTAAACTTAATAACATTTACATAATTTTTAATCAAATATGTTGTGTTTATAGAACCCTAAAACGTCCGATCACATTTAGTATATTTTGATTGTGATCTTGAAAATGTCATGCTTATTTAGATTAAACACATTTTATTTTTATTTTTTATTTTTGAAACAGCGGTATTTTCTCGGACCTGGCGACTTCGGAAAAACGATATTTGACTGTATACCGTTTTTATCTGAACGTGTACTTGTTGTTGCAGGCAATGGCCATAATGAGGGCTAAAGTATACATCATTCTCCTGGAGGTGAACCGGTTGTTGCTGTTTGTTCTTTGCGTGGTTCCTACCGATGAACAGCGTCTGTTAGACAAGGTGTTAGCCGGCTACAACGCCGCCTCCAGGCCAGTGTACAATGCCTCGCACCAGGTCACTGTCAAGTTTGGGATTACACTGGCTCAAATCCAAGATATGGTAAGTAATACATAGCACATTTATATTGGACGTAACGTTCTATGTGTATCATGTCACCAAGTGTTGATTGCCAACCTACACGGATAAACAACAGTTCCTCAATATCTAATGCTGCAAACATACGCAATATTACAATGTTATTTGGCTTTGTTTGTGTTAGTTGAGCTCATTGGGTCATTGTCGACCCGGGTACTACTTCCCCGTACCCCGGGTATTTTGAAGTAAACTTCAAAGTACCTGGGGTACGGGAAAGTATACTTCAAAGTACCCGGGGTACGGGGAAGTAGTACCCGGAAAAAATTCGTACCCAAAATTGTTCGCACCCAATTTCTTTCCTACCCAATTTGTTTATTACCCAATTTTTTTTTGTAACCAAAATTTTCGTACCCAATTTTTTTTCGTACCCACATTTTTTCTTACCCACAATTTTCGTACCCAAATTTTTTCTCGTACCCAAATTTGTTTTCTACCCAAATTTTGTTTTGGCATAATTGTTTCGTACCCAAAATTTTCGTACCAACATTTTTTGTTTGTACCCACATTTTTCTTACCCCAAAATTGTTTTCGTATCCAAATTCTTGTTCGTACCCAATTTTGTTTTGGCATATTTTTTTTGTACCCAAAATGTTCGTACCCACATTTTTTTTTTCGTACCCAAAATGTTCGTACCCACATTTTTGTTTCATACCCAAAATTTTCGTATCCTAATTTTTCACATATGGGTTCGAAAACAAAATGTGGGTACAAACATTTTGGGTACGAAAAAAATGTGGGTAGGAAAATTTTGATTACGAACAAAAATGTGGGTACGAAAAGTTTGGGTACAAAACAATTATGCCAAAAAAAATATTTGGGTACGAAAAAAAATTTGGGTACGAACATTGTGGGTACGTAAAAATTATGCCAAAAAAATGGGTACGAAAAAAAATGTGGGTACGAAAACAAAATTGGGTACGAACATTGTGGGTAACAAAAAATGTGCGTACGACAAAAAAATTGGGTACGGAAATTTAGATAACAAAAAAAATTGGGTACTAAAAAAATTAGGTACGAAACAAAAATTGGGTACGAAACATTTTGGGTACAAATTTGTTCCGGGAACTACTTCCCCGGTACCCGTGTACTTTGAGGTATACTTCCCCGTACCCCAGGTACTTTGAAGTATACTTCATAGTACTCGGGGTACGGGGATGAAGTACCCTGGTCGACAATGACCCAATGAGTTGATGTAATAGATTCCCGTATTATTTGTATTATTAAATGTTTTTGTTTGTTTATAAAGCGACATACACGAAAGGGATATATAGGATGTTCGGCAATCATTGATCTATAAACGTGTATTTGGGCGACGGAAAAATAGTATTCATTTGTGATTGCGTGATGGTCAGGTGATGTAAGCATCTCGTATAATAATAGTATGTTTATTCCATATTCATTTCGAATATATAAACAACAAGCATATGGACAACATAGGCAACTCATTTAAAGTAAGAAAAAATTGTTCGTGAAACATGTATGCCCCCTACCCCCCCCCACACACACACACGCCCCATCCGACATGAATGACATTTTAATAAAGTCAGCTCCTTAAATTATACATCAGCCAGCAATTAATATGTACATATCGTTGCATAAACTCGCTTGAACTGGTTTTGCGTCAACACCTTATTAAAGAGGGTTAAATTTTAACTGCTGTCAGAACTTCAATCTATCCAATAATCAATGTTCATTGTCAGATAGTGTTTTATCATAATCGAAAGAGCCTCTGTAACTTTTAAAGTTGACCTGTCGACCTTAAAATCGATATGCTTTCTCGTTTCCTCCCATGTAACCAGCCTACTGATTTGAATGATGATATATCTAAACGTTATAAGATATAAGGTCTAAGGTCCGACCAATTGACCGACCTACCAACCGACAGACGGACATGTGCAAATCATATAATCCAGTACTTCGAACGGGCCATACGACTTGTCAGTATAAAGAAGTGAAACTCCAGAAGCTCCAGCAGTATTGCATTTATATTATATACACATTCCTGGTCCTTTATTTATGGCAAGTGACCTTTTGCCAAAACAGTACAGTACGGCACAAATCGAAACAACATTCACACAGTAGAATAAAGCTGGGGTCACCGGCTTGGAACGGTCAATGCTAAGCACTGGGGGTTTAAACCTATTATAGAGCGCTCAACCTCACACTTCGCCCAGCAATATTCATGATACATATAAGTGTAAATAAAATTTAACCTCATAGCATTGCACCTCAAATTAAACAGTTATAAAAGGGGAATTAAAACGTATTTGATTTAATAACTATTTAATTACTCAATGGTAGGAAGGAGGCCAGAGCAACAGAGTTACAACTTTTTGAGGCACGATGAAATGAAATTACGAACACGTATCAACTACATCCCTTCTTTTTACAAAAAGAAGTCAAAATGTCAGGATTATTGTATACGCAATATCTTTTTACTGCGTAAAAAATATTCTTTATCATTATCATTGATCTTAAATAAAAAAACATTACTTAGCACATCCATATTTGTGGTATGACGAGTTTATTTATACAATCATTTAAGGCTAAATAAGACAAGAGAAAGTGTTGTGTTGATGGGTAAGAACGACTTATTTAAAGCACACAATTTCAGTACGTAATATAATAATGTTTTCGCGTTCCTTACATTAAGGGCTATCATGTTTTTATTACATTTCACACTATATTCGTTTCATGTAAGTCCATTCCTTAATACAAAGAGCTTGGCATTAAAATTCTTCATTTGTACGATTGATCACAGCAATTTACGGTACATTTCGTGCATGTTATAAGTGTACCTAACTCATTCCTACATTAATTTAAAAGTATCAATTTGAAAGTAAGTGGTGACAATCTGGAATTACTATAGCCATGATGATAAAAAACTATGGTAATGGAATTACATTGCCTAACGCTTAAAGTAAATCTTTATCGTGATAAAGTTTATCGTCTAAACGTAACTTTATGACAGTAAATATCAGTTTGATGATCATAAACCACATGATAAATTACAGAGTTAAGTGTTACTTCAGCGAAGTTAATCTCAGAAGATGTAAGACAGAACAAACCGTTGACAACACATTTATATGTATATTAAACTGAAGAGCTTTTTCTTCATTGCGCTCTGGACATATAATTTAAGGTACACTGATGGATACAATTTTCGCCACTAAACTCCTCACATTTAATATCAAACCTTTTACATACAGCATACCATGTAAATAGGTCGCCGTGGCGTAGTGGATATGTTGTCCGCCTATCGATCGGGAGGTCACGGTTTCGATCCTCACTGTGCGAGCGTTCTTTAGATTTCCCCCAAAGACACCAAGTACTGGGTCTTCCCAGGAAACGGACTCGAGGTTGTTTCAATAATCCTTCTGCTTTCGATGCAATCGAGCTATAATAAATAGGTTTAAACTTACAGCGTTTTGTTTTCGCGCCGAGCCTGATATATTTCAAAACGATATGGAAGTAACCTGTTTTCTGTTTATTCTGCGACCAGTTAAAAATAACAAAAAGTAGTTGTCGCTACGACGCTGCATTTTAAGCGGGAATAAATATAGTGTTTGACGTTTGACATGTTCATAATGACGTCATGTACGCGAATGCTTAATATTTCGAGGTTGCGTTGTTATTGTTGATTTGTGTGTCTTAAATATGCTACATCTTGGCATAAAATTGTTAGTTTTATTGAAACTATTTTGTTTTACCGACAACAATGGCTTCATGGTTGGTAATAAGTAAAATGATATATTCACTGATATAAAAGCCAACTGGCTTGATATATAAAGAATTACAGGTAATTGCCATATCGTTGTTAAATATTTCAGGTAAGGCTGTTTCGTATCTCCGTCTTATCTCTAAGCATTGACTTATAAAAACGCATACTAACCTGATATTAAATATTATATCATTTCTTGAATAGTTTAAGGTATTTTCCGTAATCCGCTGTGTTGGATATTTACGTGATTTATGACGTCATTCATCATGTTGCGCATCACATAAATAGTATATATAGGGATTAATTGTTCTTTGGAGCTCAGTGAAGTTTTGAACACTCACATATAACTGACTTAGATATGGATGGACAAAATAACTAAAACTCAGGTAACTGAACGGTTCAACTTGATAAATGAATTGCATGTAACCGATATGTGACATGTGTATAACGGATCTTGTATAAATGATAATTCATTTCTTAAACTTGCTGGCATAAAATCGTTGATGACTGCATTGCAGACGACGGTTACATGACTAGCGAATAACGAATCGTCTTTTATTAGCAGCTAACCGATTCAAAGATTACTGATACCGTTTGTAAGTGTATAACGACTTATATAAATGCTTCTAATACAGTAACTTCCATAACGTCTAGGTTTCATTATTTATATTGAAGCAATATAATTGAGCGAGTGGAAGAAAACGTTTTCGTTTCATGAAACAAAAAAAAATTATCACATGTCATACGTAGTTTCCCGTGCAATACATAGATTAAGAATGTATTATCGTGTTACAATGGCAATATGTTTATTGACTGTCGAATAGCCTGACGTTTTTTCTGTGAAATGTAGTTTATAACCAGACGGAAATATGTTTTCGTTTAAAAAGATAATGCAACATATTTTACACTCGCTGCTTTAATTTCATTTGGTTTTCAAATTAAGTCGTCTTGAATGTGTATTATTAAACGCACCAAAAGAAAACGTATCGACACGATTCCCGAACTATATAATTAAAATAGTCTACGCAATAACACATTTTGTAAAATATATTTTGAATCATGATTGATAGTTATACATTCTTTGTGAAATAAAGCTGGTAAAATATATATGATGTATATATCTTAATTGTGTTCTTCGCATCTAGAAAAACGATCGAAATATTCATATCGGACTGTTGTATAAGCTACATGTCCCATGTGCATAACATAAACTAATACATTTCTGCAGCACAGACATGTGTGATATGTGAAAGAAATATATCTCTATTTTGCGTCGTTATGTTTAGTCTTCAGCGTGGACATATGACGTGGTATTTGACGTTATTTTTGGATTGCGCATGAAGCCATAAAGCAACATTTGCTCCGCTTAAAAGTAAAAAAGCTGTGTTGGCATCATATTTCTAAATAAAGCCCTTGATATGGAGGTGACAAATAATCACTGCCCGGTTATCGATTTGTTTGTTATTCAATCTATAATTGTTTATATCATTAGAGGTGTATGATGCCCTGGGACAGCAACACTATTTTCATTTTCTCGTAATAACTTGCCTTGAATGATAAACAAAACATTATATCTTGCGGAAAATATATCCATGACCGGATATAGCTTACTTTACCCCGTAGGAAGAGCTTAATTTTGCCAAAATTGAGTACAAAAAATTGACTTACGCAGCTCTTTAACTTTAAAGCGTGGCAACTATTGATTTACACGCTAGCCACAAATGACGTCACATATTACGTGGTATGGCCACACTGGTCTTGCCTTTGAAAAAAGAATGAAACACAACTCGAAGAGCTCAATTGAGAAATCAAATATGCCCAGTGGATCGTACAAGTGAATTGAGTTACACGGGCTCAACGTCTCTTGTGGCACATTTACCCACATTACGGGAACTATTTGTTTACAAATAACCATTTGTTTGTGAGTTATTAGGCACGTATACTTGATGTGTCGGGTTGATATGAAATAAGTAAACGTAATACAATCAGTCATGATACCGCTTCGAAGTATCATGTTCCAATTAACTGTCGAATACACTTGGAAGACATAAATAACAACCGAAAAGATATTAATAATAATAAAAAAAAAATGTATCATGCGTAAATAAATATATATTGCAAGAAAGATTTGCTGATGCCTTTCGCGTTCATATAAGTACGCTATTGTATGGAATTTCTGATATAGTTATGAATCTCATTAATAGACAAACCGCAACAAATCATAACTACTAGTATCGGGGCTAATGACTTTCATAGTTTATTATACAGTGATCAAGCGCCGAGCATTGTTTTTAACAATAACACAGAAACCTTAAACGATGATGATATTTCGTAAAATGAGCCTTTTGCACTCGCAGAAGTCGAATTTCAAATTCGTAGACATAGATGGAATATGGAGTTTTATAAAAAAAATTCTTTAAACAATATTACACTTTTTTAATATTACTTTTTAATCGAATTATTAATTCGATTTATTTTGCTAAACCTTGGGGTCAGAGTATAATATGGACAATACACAAATCTGGACCTACACATATTCTTGGAAATTACCGTGGAATATTTTTTAACTAATATAATTTTCAAAATAGTTTCCGGTATATTAAATCAACGATTATAAAAATGGGCGGAAGAAAACAATAAATTGAATGAATCTCAAGCAGGGTTTCTGGACGGCTATTCATTTATAGATTATGTGTTTTGTCTTCAATCGATAGCTCAACAATATGTGTCAAGAAAGGGGGATAGATCCTATGGCTTATATATTGACTTTAGAAAGGCATTTGGTAAAATAAACCATAGTGTAATGTTTCAAGCACTTCACAGAAAAGAAATCACAGGTAAATTTATTAAAGTACTTAACATATGTACAGCTCACTCTATTCCTGTGTTAAAGAAAATAATTCAGCCGACACCAATTCTGCTGCGAAATAAAGAAACAATTGTAAAACTACTATATCAGAGTATCTTCAATGTAATATTGGTACCCGTCAGGGGGACAAGACCAGCTCTACCATTTGTGCTCTATTTATAGATGAACTATCAGTAATGCTACGTGCAACTTGTGGGTCTGGATTTTTTTTTCAAATGAATTACCCGGCATTTATGCATCACGTTTGCGTGCGGACGATATTGCTAGCTGAGCGGCCTTTATAAACTTCAACAACAGTTAAACGGAGTTGATTAATTTTGCATTAATATGGGNGTCTAAAGAAAGTCTCTTCTTAGCAAAATTCCAGTTTAGGCGGAAAGTGTCGTCCCTGATAAGCCTGTGCGGACTGCAGAGGCCAATCTGGGACGACACTTTACGCACATGCATTAAACAGACTTTTCACAGTGCGAGGCTTAATTATGTTATGTTTACCGCAACAGCCAGAGATGCCGGGCAACAACAGAACGTTATTAGGCGTTTGAATAATAATTGTGAGCTTTTCCGCTGTGTGAAGTATCTGCTGCTGTTTTTGTTCCAAACACGAATTGGGTTGGGTCATTGTTTTCAACAGGTGGAAGCAAGGCATCCGATGAGCCTATGGGACGATAAATGGCAAACATCGTCGATGACGAAGTATGCCTTTTCCCCATATCACTTTTCGCCGGACTAGACTGTATAGCTACGTCGGATGGAGATGATTGAACTACATATACAGTTCGTGGTTGCAGTTCAGAGCTTTTAATTGACAATGGCGAGGGAATGAGAGGTTGGAACATAGTAACGGCTGAAGACGACGTATTATATTCAACATTTCCGTTCACCGGAAATGGTTGAACTTTATGCAAAGTTTTTTTCAGAAACGTCGGGATAGGGTTTTTATGTTGCGCATGCGCAGGTGTGCAGACATGGATTTTAATGCTCTTAAATTTATGTGAAAAACTATGGATTTAAACGTGTATTTCGAAAGAAGTTTTGGATTTAAGTGAAAATAGTAGGATAATCTTCATGTCACCTAAGAAAAATAAAGAAAAAAACGTAAACAAAAGTGCAAAAAAGGCTAAAAAGAGAAAAACAATATCACCAATTGAGCCCGCCAAAATAAGCTCGGGATTATCGCACGAAAATACCGGCAAAACCGGTTCCGATGTAAGCGCTGTCTACAGTACATGCGACACGAACAATGAAAACAATGCAGCAAAACGTGTTAACTTAGCCACAACACCGACCGCTTTCAATTTCGACAACTATTCTTTACAGGACGCTATTTGGAACATGAACTTCAATACAGGATCTCCACTCTATAACAATCAGTTCGGGGTTTCCTCTCCACCGATGAACCAATTTGGAGGCTTCGGCCAACAATATCAGAGCACCATGAACCCCTCCATGAACCCCACCTTGAACCCCACCATGAACCCCACTTTGAACCCCGCCATGAGCTTGATGAGCCCTCCTCCTTGGGCCACGGGATTGATAGAGGACATAAAAACAATCAAACAACAGAACAATATCGTAGTATCAAAGATAGACAAAATTGAAGAATCCGTTTCTAAAATCACACTTAAGGTAGAACAGTTAGAACTTCAAGTGAAATCTATGGAAAACAGCTGCAACTTTATAAATGGACAGTTCGAAGAAACTAAATTAAAACTTAACAAATCAGAGGAGCAGATCAAAATGTTCAACGAAAAATCCAACAAATTCGAAAATATCCTGCACACTTATCAAACAAAATTAACCCAGATTGAGGAATCAAATGATAAATTGGAATTTCATAGTTTAAGAGAAAATCTACTATTTCATGGAATAAAAGAGACATCAAATCAAGAAAATTGCGAAGAAATCATTAAGACATTAATTCGAGATGTGCTACAGATTGAAAAGAACATCGAGCTTGATAGAGTACACCGTATAGGAAAAGCTTCACCCGAGAAAACACGACCCATCGTGGCAAAATTTCACCATTACTCTGACCGAGAACTCGTCCGAAAAGCCTCAATCGACAACAACACAGATCTAAGGGCGCTACACCAAGGAGTAGGAATTCAACAAACGAAGGTAACACTCGAAAAAAGGCGCACCAAACAGCACATAGTTGACAGAGAACGCACAGCTGGAAGAATCACCAAATGGGCTGGATCCAGACTACTAGTAAAAGGACAGAACGGCACCTACCAAGAAATAAACAATTAGGACAATGGAAAGTTAAAAATAATCTCGTGGAATGTAAACGGACTTATACGAAAACTAAATGACATTGACTTTTTAGAATATATTTATCAATATGATATTATCTTATTAAGTGAAACTTGGACCAACAAAAAAAGAGTGCACAATTTAAACATACAAAACTTTGAAAGCAGACATATTTATGGACATAAATCTTATGGAGTTAAAAAAGGCCGACAAGCCGGAGGTATTTCTGTTTATTTTAAAACTGCTTTAAAAGATAAAATATCAATTGTAAAAGTAAATGATTATGGCATAATATGGTTAAAATTAGATTGCAAAATGTTAAATTTTGATAAAGATGTTTACATTTGTTGTACTTACATTCCACCACCTAGTTCAAAAGTCTTAAAAGATGTAGATTTTGATTTTTTCGAAGAAATTGAAAATAACATAGAACAATATTGCACCTTAGGATACACTTTTATCGTAGGAGATTTAAATTCAAGAACTGGTTTATTATCCGATATATTAGAATACAATAAACATTTAGATGATTATAACAACGTTAATACAAATTCAAATGAACTAAATTTTGGACACATTCCGAAGCGAATGAATGAAGATCATATAACTGACTTTCAAGGCCGAGCTTTGATCTCCATGTGCAAATCAACCA
Organism: Dreissena rostriformis; assembly: GCA_007657795.1. NCBI lineage: Eukaryota > Metazoa > Mollusca > Bivalvia > Myida > Dreissenidae > Dreissena > Dreissena rostriformis. The sequence continues at coordinate 66,583 of VMBQ01004989.1, forward strand.
ACCATATCATAGCTAACGGTCGTATGCCCGGAGATAAAACAGGTAATTACACTTTCACCTCAACACGTGGTCTTAGCGTAACCGATTATTTACTAACACACCACGACACATTCCATCGGAATGTCATTCATGAATTTGAAATACTTGATTGGACTGAATTCTCGGATCATGCTGGGCTCTATTTTAGTTTTCTTACGGTAAATAATATTTACTTACAAAACAACAAAAAGGAAACAAAACAACAAGAATTAAAAATAATATTTGATAATGACAAATCACAAGAATTTAACTTGTTAATAGATGAAAATATACAAGTATTAAATACAATTTTTACTGAAACTAATGTTAATAATCAAATTAATATTCTAACACAATTTTTACACGAAAATAGCGTTCAGACATTTGGAAAAGTGTTTACGATTAATAACAATAAAAAGCCGCATCAAAAACCGCCAGAATGGTTTGATAATACTTGTAGAACTGCAAAATGCAATTTCCGTAACGCAAAAAACAACTTTAATAAGAATAAGTCCAACCCAAATAGACAACAATTTGTACATTACAGAACAAATTATAATGTTATTCGAAGAAAAGCAAAATATAGATATAAAATGAATGAAAGCACGAGGTTATGTAACATTGCAAAAACACAACCAAGAACGTTTTGGAAAACACTCAAAAAATGCTATAAACCTAATAATAAAAATACAAATCAACCGCAAATTAACGAAATGTTCAATCATTTTAATGACTTAATCGGAAACGATCCAAGTGATAGTATAGATAATGAAATAAACGAACATAATTTAAATACACCACAAACCGTAATTGAACAACTCGATTCACCAATTACAGAGTCGGAAATATATCAAGCAGTTTTCAAACAAAACAATGGCAAATCTAGTGGACCTGATGATATTTCAGCTGAAATAATTAAAACAGCATACAATTCTATTAAACCATACCTCACAACCATATTCAATACAATATTTGATACTGCACAATATCCTGAAAGCTGGGGAGTGGGTTACATCACACCAATATTTAAAAGCGGAGATCCGAGCGATGCCAAAAATTACCGTGGAATAACATTAAATAATATTTTATCAAAGATATATTCTCAGGTACTTTTAAACAGAATGACTAAATGGTGTGATGAAAACAAAATTATATCTGACTGTCAATTTGGTTACCAAAAAGGAAAGAGCACAGTCGACTGTATCTTTATACTGAACAGTATAATCAACAAAGTGTTAAACTCTGGTCAAAAATTATATTGCATTTTCATTGATTATGCTAAATGTTATGACAGTATAAATCGTTCACTACTATGGCAAAAGTTAATCACCGAACAAATAAGCACTAAAATGATTTCTGCACTCAAAGCGATGTATTCGTCGGTGAAATCAGCCGTCCGGTTAAACAATGAAATGTCCGAATATATCAATTCATACTCTGGTGTTAAACAAGGAGACCCTTGCTCAAGCATCCTATTCATGATGTTCGTTAATGACATTATCGAAAATATTAATTCTAATATTGAAGGAATCATATCGATCGACGATATAAAATTCTTTTTATTATCGTATGCCGATGACCAAGTCCTATTTTCAACTTCACCCACATCAGCCCAACTAATGTTAAATGACATTGAAAACTATTGTAATACATACAAATTAAAAATAAACATTAGTAAAACAAAAGTTGTTATTTTTGAAAAAAGTAACCGACAAACAAGTTTCAACTTCACTTTATATGGTGAACCGTTGGAAATAGTCGCATCATTCAAATATCTGGGTGTAACTTTATTTAAAAACGGAAACTGGTATAAAACAATAAAATCAATATCAGAACACGGTAACAGAGCACTTCATCGCCTTTTTTCTGTTGTAAACCAATATGAATTCCCTACTAAAGAAAAATTAAACCTTTTTGATAAATTAGTAACCCCCGTTCTTCATTACTCTGCGGAAATCTGGGGACATGATTCAGGAAAAGAATTAGAAATTATACATACAAAATTTTTAAGAAAAATCCTTTGTGTCAACAAATCAACAAATCTATCAGCACTGTATGGGGAATTAGGACGATACCCTTTATCAGTGATACGTAAATTACACATATTTAAATATTGGTTTAAATTAATATCATGTACAAATGATAATCTCATAAAAATAACATACTCATTCATGTTCAATGACGCAGAACAAAACATAACATACAACAATAGAAATTGGGCTTATCAAATCAAATCAATACTCGAGCAGCTAGGTTTAACTTATGTATGGAATGAACAAGAAACCCTGACAGAAAAATCTGAACAAACATACACTTACAATCTAATTAAACAACGATTATTTGATCACTATAAACAACACTGGTACAGTGAAATCATTAATTCGTCAAGACTAAACACATACTGCCGCACGAAGAACACGTTTAATACCGAACCATACCTGGATATCATTACAACGAAGAAATTTAAAATAGCATTAACTCAATTCCGCCTATCATCACACAGATTAGAAATAGAACGAGGTCGATATCACAATATTGCACGTGATAACAGAAAATGTAAATTTTGTAATCTAAATGTCGTAGAAAGTGAATACCATTTCTTATTAATATGTCCATTATACAAAGATATAAGAAAAACATATTTAAAGTCATATTATCAAGCATGGCCAACATTAAATAAGTTTGATATGTTAATGGGAACACAAAATAAAAAAGAAATCATTAATCTTTCAAAATACATATATAATGCGAATTGTTTACGGAACAATTTAGAGACACATTAATAAATCTAAGTAGACTATTTTTTCTCGGAATTCGATGAGCACTGATACGTATCAATGCTAAAGTGAAAATAATTTCGCAAAATAATGTATTCTGTGTCACATGATTTTATTACCAACTGTCATTATCGATGTTAAAGGAACATATCTTACGTTATAAACAGTAAAATATTTGTGTCACATGATTTTATTACCAACTGTCATTATCGATGTTAAAGGAACGTATCTTAGGTTATAAATCAGTAAAATATTTGTTAACTTCTTCCATTGCATAGTTTTCATAATTATTACCTTATTCTCATAATTATTATCATCCATGTCTTTACACGTGTATATTATACATTTGGCTAAAAAGCAATTTTATGCTTAAAAGCTAATAAATGTTGTTGTTGTTGTTGTTGTTGTTGTTGTTTATGTAATTCTTTTGTAATCTGCACAAACATGAAACCTAGAGATCCTATTTGGGGATTTTTTGATGAAATCACAGAAGGAAATAAGGCTAAAACCAAGTGTAACTACAGCATTTTCTAACTCTTTTTTCTTTACAATATAGGCTAGCAGAGAAGTAAGGACGATAAAAAACAATTACAACTGCATCTTTAATGAAGAAAAAATAGTATTGCCCAGTATTGCCCAGTATTGCCCACTTTTCAGAGTATTGCCCGGGGCGGGAAAACCCGGGTTTTCCCGGCGGGTTTTCCCGGGGGCGGGTTTTTCGTGCCAACCCTGTTTTGGAAAAAGTGTTCGAAGTGACATTTCCGTAGTGTGAACAAAGTGGGTTTCTGGATTTACAGAAGCACAGACAATGGCGCATTGGGTTTTGTCTTTGTTTTGCAACTTGGAAACCTTATACCGGCTTCATCCCGACAAAAGATAATTTATGCAAAATGATAAAATCATGTATTTAAAAAACTCTCGGTTGGTGGTGCAACAAATATGGAATAGATTGTTTGACATAAACATAAATGATTGCTATCATTAATGAAAACAGATGTAAACAAAACATAAACTACTGAACGGGGATATTTTTCGCGGACATCTTGATTCTTCACCTAGGCAAGCGTTTACATTCCGTGAATATCGATGAGTCAGCCGAATTATTTTTGGCCCCGATCTTAACATTCATGTTTGACCAAGGCTTGTTTTTATGTATACACAAGTGAGAATGTATTTACAGGTTTCGCGTGCCAAATTAGTTATGTTTGTGCCAGGAAATTCCACATTAACCCTTTGCATGCTGGGAAATTTGTCGTCTGCTAAAATGTTGTCTGCTAAATTTCTCAAATTAGCATTTTCTTTGATTTTTTTTCAAAGAATACTATCAGAATAGCAAACAGTTTGGATCCTGATGAGACGCCACGTTCTGTGGCGTCTCATCTGGATCCAAACTGTTTGCAAAGGCCTTCAAAATNAAAAACATAAACAACATGTGCAACCGGTTTAACTTTTTAATAGTTGGGTGTAAACCTAATCGAGTATATTGAGTATAAATCAATCAAGCGCATTCATTGTCGAAATTTGCGGGAAAGCATATCATCTACAGTACTGTATACTGCAATGGAAATTACGTAATTATACGGAAAATATTATACCTGATGGTTTTACTAAAAGTAATTTACACGATAACTAACCCATTTAACACGATAAAACATAGGTCAGCTTTATAATTCTTGATTTCCATTTCATTTCATACGTGCGCTTCAAAAGCATAATTAAGTGTTCGAGTTTAGTCCTATCCCGGGTTTCAAACTCGCGACCTCCGGAAGCAAAAGCAAATGCGCTACCACTGCGCCACCTAGGCTTTCATTTTGAGTAGTGATAGATAACCTTTATATAAGTACTCAACGTATTTTCCAAATTATCTAAGAAAAACGTTACAAACGCTTCATTATTTGAGTCGCGTTCTGAGAAAACTGGGCAAAATGCTTGTGCGTAAAATGTCATCCCAGATTAGCCTGTGCAGTCCGCACAGGCTAATCCGGGACGACACTTTCCGCCTAAACTGGATTTTCGCTAAGAAGAGATATCATTTAAACGAAAAAATCCAAAAAAGCGGAAATTGTCGTCCCTGATTAGCCTGTGCGGACTGCACAGGCTAATCTGGGATGACAATTTACGCACAAGCATTTTGCCCNCTAATTTGATATAACTGTTTATATTATTTCCAATTAAAAGAACAAAAGCATATACATATTTTTTATACACTTTGTGAGATGTAATTGAAATAAAATTGAGATAAAATAATTCTTAGACTATCACTTTCTAAAAAAAAAGCACATTTTCGGAAAAAAGTATACTTTTTGGGATTGGGAATATAGCCGAATTTCGGCTATAAAATCGGGCAAAAAAAACAAAATATCGATTGTTGGAAATAATAATACATCAACTGCTTTTGCAATCGATAGAAGTGTATTTACTTTTTTCGTATTGTTGCGTCGATATAATGGCGCAAGAGGAATGTACTGTACGTTGTTCACGTTACGGGATGGGCTATCGGACACGTGTGTTGACAATGTAGTCCGTAGAGTACGCCATATTGACACATTTGTCACGTTTTCTTTCGTTATCGTCTTTGCACGACTGTTCATAGCAGTACCTTTTTTGAGCGACTATTGGTGATGTGTGACGCAAAACAACTGCCGCGTTAATGTGTTTTCCACTAAAAACGCGCCACATCATTTAACAGTAATGCCATACAGTCGCAACTATTGTATAACTGGTTCTGCGTTTTACAACAGTTATTCTCTGTGGTACTTATTTTAACCATTGTAACGAACTAACATTAACATGGCGTAATAATGTATGTCGGTATTTTCGTTTTAAGACAATACACACCCTCATGAGTCTGGGGATCTATTTGCTGCGGTAAGATTAAAATATTCGAATATCGCATAAAGATCGGGCGGTAAAAACAATTCACTTGGTACTACGGGGTTGGAAAAGCCCTTTCACCCGGTCTTATGATATCTTGAAATTGTATAGATATGCCATTACAATTATTAAATCACAAACACACACGCTAAGACGCCGTTAAAATTAATACGGTCTGTTAATCTGATCGGTTCAAAAATGTATATCAATGGTTAAAATCCGGATCTCCTCTATTTTTGACAAAAATATATAATCCCTTGGTATAAACAACACTGACCAATTGTATCCCCCTTATGCCTGATGCATTCAACTTATAACGATTGATTCACTATAAGATTTCGACACGATTAAAATTAGTCGTTATTCAAATTTATTCGTTTGTGTAGCCTATCCCGGAGTGACTTTAAAAAGCAACAGCTCTGTTGAGGTCCATCAACGCCCTAACATGAATTCCCTTAACACTACATTTCAGTAGCTTTTGCTGTGAACCACTTTAAGTTTTGTTTTACGCCTGTGTGTATCATAGCGAGTGACTCAGTTATTTTAGCCACATGCTTGTATTATTCGAATACTAAGGTATTTGTAATTAAAAGACATCAACATCAAGACATGTACATAACCAATGAAACTTGGTAACACAGTATGATATTATATGTTGAGTATGTATACTTCTTCTGTCTAAATTTGGTTCTCTGTGTCTTAATTGTAGTACTCTTTTCCAATCGTTTAAGAGTTGGATATATAATTCAACAACATGTCACCGTTGTATTTTTTTGATATGTAAATACAAAACAAATCTCATTGGAAAAAAAACGGATCATGAGTGTATTTGTTTTACACAATTCTCTTATGTAATTTAAAATAATTTTAGGTATAACACGTAATGTTGTACAATTATTGCGTCGTTTTGGAAATACTTGTTAGCATAAATCAATAGGTTGAGTATTCGAAATTCGTTTGATGTTATAACATTGAAAGTACTGTTTATGTACATCCATCCAAAACAATTCCACATCTTTTTGATGTTTTAATTCTTGAATATAATATAAGAAGTGACACAAATTTGTGTCGCGTTCTGAGAAAACTGGGCATGATGCATGTGCGTAAAGTGTCGTCCCAGATTAGCCTGTGCAGTCCGCACAGGCTAATCAGGGACGACGCTTTCCGCCTAAATTTGATTTTTGCTAAGAAGAGACTTTTTTAAACGAAAAATGTTATAGAGCGGAAAATGTCGTCCCTGATTAGCCTATGCGAACTGCACAGTCTAATCTGGGACGACACTTTACGCACATGCATTATGTCCAGTTTTCTCAGTACGCGACACATTTCAGGATCATAAGTTTTCCCAGTATTTTCCAACTAACAACTTATCACATCAAATCAAACAATGTGGACATCGGCCTACATATTTAAAATTATTATAAAAAACAAAAAACAAAAACATATTACATGTTATAATTAAGTACATGTTAATCCATAATCAATATGAATAAAATTGATTTTTTTCCCTCACAAATTGCAACATATCTCGAAACATTTTTAAACAATATATAACTATATGTCTTACAGAGTACATGTGCAGGATAACATAAGCAGAACTGTAAGCTTGAACCTAATCTATGTAGTAAAAGTCATCGTTATGGCTTGAAGGATGAAATTGGACGGTAATTTCAATACCTTATTTCTGATAGGTCAAAAGTTACGTAAACAAAAAAGATACAAAACCATTAAAAACTGTATTTGATAACACAAATCCCGTGGGTTAAAAATACAGAACATATTTAATTTTGTTTATTCGCCCATTTAACAATGTACGATCTGACATCGGCCGGTGCTACCTACAATATGTTAACCGGCTACTAACCCTCGATAAACAAGAATAAGATGAATGACCTTAAGTTAAACGAACCAACAGAGACCATTGCA
>VMBQ01004990.1:0-13712 GCA_007657795.1 Dreissena rostriformis
AATCGCTCAAAAGGGGACATAGTGTTTCACAAACACATCTTGTCTTTTCTACTTTAACTTCTCATATAGTCTAAACAATTCTTGATTGGTCAGAGTTCGAAGGACTATAGTCTAAAAAGTAATTGGTGCAGACTGATGAGGTGCATTTATTTATATTACATTTCCTTGCTGTAAAGTTCCTTCTTATTCACCATAGTTTAATTGTTGACCATGTTTGGAGCAAAGGGGTTCTTTAAATCAAACCATTTATTATCCATGTAAGAATTTTCATCTTTACTGGCACACACATATGGGCCGCGACGCGACAAAACATGCCTTAATGACAAAAAAAAACATTTTCAGTATTTAATGAAATTTAATAGTATATTTTATGTGTATAATATTGGTGCAAACAGATTTGAAATCGAAAAAAAGATGCCAAAGATATGCGCAATGACGTACCGTCACTAAAGCTCTCCATTGTTATGTTGACGTCAATTTTTTTAGACGCGCTCAGAAGCGCGCACGTTAAATCAATATGTTACAGGCGATAATAAGTAATTAACGTCGAATGCGATCATTATGTTTTTAAACTTATTTTAATGAATAGTAAAATAAAAAATAAAAGTACAATAATTCAATATCGTTGCCTAGTAACGGTCGAACAGCGAGGATGGGAAGAGTAAGCTGGACAACATTACGATGCATACACCGCTGTAAAAATAGTGTATGTAAAATATATTTTTTTCTGAAGTTATTCTTCTTGTGGCTCAGGACACAAACAGTCCTGAAACGCAGGACGAACGTAGGGTCGAACAGTTTTGTGCAGGTAGTGTTGTCTGGCTTTTCTCAATCCGGCAGCGTGAACGATACCAGGTCTACCAGCATCACGGAACCGGAATGCAGGATCCTTCAAGATGCATACTGTCATGGCCTTGCGTCTCTGGAGGCTTGTTACCGACGACTTGTAAACGACTGCCGCTAATTGGTCTTCGCAGTCCGACCTCCTGTAGAATTTCTGTATATATCCAAATCCTCCGTCAATGTGGCATTTGGCGTGTCCTATATGTAGATATGTGTAACGGATAAAACTTATATGAAATGAAAAAAAGATATGCATGTTATTACTAAATGGTCGTAAAGATTTATTATTGTGTTAAGTTTTGTTTGTTTTCTACTGTTTTTTTTTCTGTTTTGTTCTCGAAAATAAACCCGACGTCTTTTCAGTATTCGCTTATAAATTAACGATTAGACAGCCACACTGAAAGTGTAATCCATAAATAATATACATCAGTAAGGTATTATACCAACCTGGGATCTGCATCATGTATTCGATTGTTTGTTGCAGTCCAGTCATTACTCGCCACATGAAGTAGCGATTTTTGTTTTGGCCTGTATAGAAAAATCAGAAAGAATAAATTCATGCATGTGTCGCGTTCTGAGAAAACTGGCAAAATGCAGGTGCGTAAAGTGTCGTCCCAGATTAGCATGTGCAGTCCAAACAGGCTAATCCGGGACGACACTTTCCACCTAAACTGGATTTTCGCTATGAAGAGACATCATTTAAACGAAAAATTCCATACAAGCGGAAATTGTCGTCCCTGATTAGCCTGTGCGGACTGCGGACTACACAGGCTAATCTGGGATGACAATTTACGCACAAGCATTATGACCAGTTTTCTCAGAACGCGACACACATACGCAATCGTCAATTTTGTTTTCAAAATCTCTTCATATACGTTAACTTAATCGGTATATATGTGCGAAAGAAAAATACAACACAAATCGATTACACACCTGGGCAATNTACTGTATTGAGCAAAACTCCCGGAAAAACTGCAACATTTTGTTATACTTTCACTTCAGACGGTTCATGTTATTAAAGCAATCGAAATTAACATATTTCAAACAGAAACGTTCATAACACTACAATCATGAACAACCTAATACTTACCTCCATTTCTTCATCCATCATGAGATTCCGAAAATTACAACAATGCCGCAAATAGCTATTTTTACACCAAACACTACTGTAAAATACTTCCCGGGTAAAACAATGACGTCGGTTAAAGCGGGTTTTTCCAATAACGTCATCAATGTCATTAAGGCAGGTTTTGTCGCGTCGCGGCCCAATTATATATTATATATACCTTGTCAAATTTGATTGGCTGACGGGTTCAAGGGCTTTATCTTAAAATAAATGCTGCTCGAGCAACATTTTTTCCTGCTGCAGCAGAAGTTTAAGTTTAGACCCCTTTGGTATCCCATAGGTAAGCATTGTGATACTACAGTATCCCGTTCGTTTAGCTTGCTTATGGAATGTATTCACTTTTTTAAATGTAAAACCTTCGCCTTTCTGAAACTCCAATTTCAGAATTCAACGAATTTAAAATGCGAAATTAAAAATATTCAATCGCCTGTATCATTGCGAAAAGTACAAATACAATTTGTTAATCACGCATTTACACATGCTTCATCTAATCATATGTTGCTAACCACCTACCCACCAAAAATGTTTTAATCTGCTTGTCGTTGAAAGCGGGTTTGTTGAATAAAACGGCGGTCGCCAACATGATCAATATAACATAAACTTTTAACCTGTTTTCGTTATTTCGTGTGGTGATGTGAGTTTCTTTTCTATATGTTAACTACATACCTGCGCTGNAGGTAAGCATTTGGATACTACAGTATCCCGTTCGTTTAGTATGCTTATGGATTTGAGTATTCACTTTTTTTAAATGCAAAACTGTCGCCTTTATGAAACTCCAATTTCAGAATTCAACGAATTTAAAATGCGAAATTAAAAATATTCAATCGCCTGTATCGTTGCGAAAAGTACCAATACAATGTAATAATCACGCATTTACACATGCTTCATCTAATCATGTGTTGTTAACCACCTACCCACCAAAAAATGTTTTTATCTGCTTGTCGTTGAAAGCGGGTTTGTTGAATAAAACGGCGGTCGCCAACATGCTCAATATAACATAAACTTTTAACCTGTTTTCGTTATTTCGTGTGGGGATGTGAGTTTCTTTTCTATATGTTAACTACATACCTGCGCTGCAAAATGTATCCGATCGTACATTATACAAAATTTTCAAAAATAATGACGCTATACTATGACAAAATCACGTGAAAACTCTGAGTCTGTATAATTGACCATTCTAGCGACGAGAAACTGAATAATTCTGTATCGTTAGTGTTACTCGTACTCATGTTTCAGCTGCCGCCCTGGGGTCTCACTGCCGGGACCCGGGGGCCAAGGGACAGCCTTGGTGTTATACCACTGATCCGGGGGTGCAGTGGGAATTCTGCGGCCTCCCAGAATGCTCTAGTAGGTAACTTTGTCATCAGAGGTTCTTGCGTTGTAGTTGCCATCTCTGGAACACATGTAGGAGCATTATTTACAATACCGGTGTAAGTTTGATGAATGTTTGCACTAAGACGCGTTTTATTTTCAATTTTACGAATGCTTAAGACGAAATGGAATATTTACACTATTGTGTAAATAAATATATTAAATATTAATATATAATTAATACCCGACATAAACGCATGGTGTTGAAACTAACGATTAAATCACGTTGGGTTTTCTGTCTGAGGTATAATGTACGACACTGATATTGATTATCGTTAAATGTACAATATTAAAAAATACGTCGTTTCGTTTCAGCCCTTCTTGTCACGAGCGGCACGTGTCAGGAAACAAGTAAGTTATCTTCTCACGCCATTATTTCATGCATCCATAAATGTGCACATAATCTATTCTTCTTCTACGCATGGTGCATGCATTTGTAATAGTACTTCTTTTACAAGCATGAAATGTGCTTTTGCATTCTATCTGGTCAATCATGCTGTCTGTTCGGCTGCTTATCTCTAGCCACCAGCTCCGCCGGAAGTACCGTCATGACGCCGGCACCGACGACAGTTGCGGCGCCACCCTCTCCGGGTAATTGAGCAAACAAACATGCTTCCGCTTTCCATTTAATGAATCACCCATGCACGTTTTTGCCAAATATTATGTCATAAATTAATATTTAATGTACATGTTCTACACACTGCAAATCCTTAATTGACAGGTAAATGTCAAAATATTAAAAAATGTGTTAAATCATGCATAATTTTACAAGTTCCATAATAAATAATCATTTAAGTCTGAAATCCTAATTTGTATTATGGTGTAATAAAAATATTTGTAAACAGTTACAGACAGCCTCTACCAGCGTGTTTCCGGTAACAGAGTCGGCGTCCAGTTGCAGACTACACTTTCCAACATCCGGTCTGCTACTTCCTGTTGTCGGCGCTGCTATCAGATGACGCCATGTATAATGGTCGTGTATGACGTCGTTTTAGACGCGTGTAGTCTGTACCGAGAGGACGCCGGAAGTGTGAGCCCCGTTGACTGCAGTGCGCTGAAGTGCTTTGTATTACAGTCGCATTTGGCGGGATAATCTTTGAAATAGTTATGGGTCGTAAAATTTACATGAATCTAGCCGATCGTCATATACAATATTTGACATGAAAAAATATAGCGTTGAACGCTTCTAGTAAATAATCCAGACAAAGGTCCACATCCAGCGCATACAGTAAATTATTGTTCTTATTTTAATGGTTAATTTGTTGGGATCGATATACGTTTTGAATTATTGTTATTTTTTTGAAAAATCCACAACTGTGTGCCGTTCTAATGCGTGACTTAACAACAACGAAGACTAACGCTTTCCTGGCTTAATTCCTACGTATCAGAACTCCAGAGTGCTGTTCATTTAACGATACACAACGCTTTATCAAACACCAGATTTATAATAAATTTTCTTTAAATCATTGAAAAATCATTACGGCTATGGCTGTTTTTAACCGAACATGAGCATGCGTTTTATTATGACTCGCAATATGTTCATCGTCAGGCGCACATGCTAAGGGCGCCGAAGCGTATTGGTATATATATAATTATTAATGCACGTCTAGTTACCGGGGGTTAACGTGTTCGATCCCCAATGTTGAAGCGTTCTTTAAAACTTCCCAAAAGACACCAAGTGGTCTTAATTAATAGCAAGTTAAGCGGAGTCCCAACCCGAAATTATATTGAATTGCAAACAATTTGATATACATCAGTATCAATTAGCAATATCATAAGTAAATAAGTGTTATGTACTTTTAAGAAAGATATTTAAATACGCGGCTGTTTAAAACTCAAAAACTACTATTATTATTCTAGTACCCAAACGTGTACATGCAAAACGTAACTATATCTTAATCACTAAAAGTACGCCACTTACCGACGGTCTTCGCGGGCAGGACTCTCTCTGGCCATCAGAGGAAGCTACCCACATGAGGGGGGGGGGGTTGCGCCGATTCCCTTTTATGGGGGATTAGTTTGCTTACCTACTCATAACTACATGTGTACATGTTTACACTATATTCATTGCTTTTTTATAACTGAGTATATTTGACACTCATATTGGACTATATTGTAATGATGACTATATTGTAACTCTTTCTAAAATAAATTATCCTTCAGGGAACATATGGGGAATTTTTTCAAAAAATAGGGGAAAATAGTTTACTTTTTTCATGGGGAAAGGATCCGATATTTTGCCCTAAAAATGCAGATCGTGGCCCCTGGAGCGTCTTGGCACCACATACACACACCGGAGGAATTTGCAGGAGTCTGCCACGTCAATCTGCATCGTCAGCTGGGCCGTGAATCCTCCCGTGTAACTGTTCGAGGCCCTGAAGGAGATTGCGGTCAATGACTGGCTGATAAGCGTCGCTTTCTATTGGCTTACCGAATGAGAATTCCATTAACATGCATGGTACCTTTTCATTAATAATAACGAAATAGTCATACTTGATATAGTAACATTTAAGTAACCACGTTAAATAAGAATTAACAACAGATACACAGTTTAATGCAAATCCACAACCGAAATTACATTATGGATCGTTTGTAAAATGTTTAAAGAAGACTTAAAATGTATCCAACCCACCGCGTCACCTCCAATCTGTCATAATTGTGTAAGCATCGTGTTAAGAGTCAGGTCTGTTTACGTCAAATATATATGTTATAGTGTTTCATTCATTAAATAAATCACAACTGAATCAATTTCGTTTACTATTGGCGTAACAATGTGCAGTATTTGCCAAGAAAAAGCTCCAAACTACTTTTATAACAAAACATTTAAAGCGGATGTTTTGAAAATGGCTGACTAAACAAAGGGAAAGAAAAGGCTACCCTACACTAAATGTGTTCCTTTCCCAGCAACAACTGTCATGAAGAGCAGTTGGTAAACGTTACGTACTACACACGGAACACATTACAAAAATAAATCATATTTAAAACATTTTAAATTTATATTAAAACAAATCCATTTAATCACTAATGTAAAAACAACGCACATTTTAAATGGATTGCATGCTGAATGATGTAAACAGTTAGTATAATAAACATATGGATGCTTATTGGTGGTAGATACAAGAACAAAACCGATGTTTTAAACAAACAACGGTTTGGGAAATAGGATTTTCCTTTTCTGAACTGACGTTTCTGTTCAGGGAGATAGTTGATTACCATATGTGTTTCTGAATGGTAACCTAGTCAATCGTTTCCATGACACGTAGAGACGAGCTAAGCCACACCACAACAACATCGTTAATGTTATAACACATGTATAAAAAGAGAACTATCTACTGAGCCCCTGAACAATCCAGGAACAAGATATGAGCTTCGCTTTGTGAAAAGGGGGATAAATGCATGTGCGAAAAGTGTCGTCCCAGATTAGCCTGTGCAGTACGCACAGTCGAATCAAGGACGACACTTTCCGCCAAAAATAGATTTTTGATAAGAAAACGAAAAATTACATAAAGCGGAATGTGTCGTCCTCGATAGCTTGTGCGGACTACACAGGCTAATCTTGGATGACACTTAATGCACATGCATTAAACCCCCGTTTTCACAGAGCGAGGCTCATCATATGTAAATGTGTTGGAATGTGAACTATCGAACCCCAGTTTTGAGAAACCAAAACTACCAGCTGAGATTACCAGCTCGACTATATTCTAGGGATGTTCAGTCACAAGTGCATGCAATAGTATTGACATTTCTAAACGACAGAGGCGACCTCGTATGACAATACATTTACCAGAAAACGATTTAAGACGTTCCTGTACGAATAAGTAAATTAAAACTTTGTTATCACACATGTCCTGACATTGCCATGTACTAAGTGAAATTAATTAATTTAATGATTAAAGTAAAGAATGGAAATTGCTGTTACCCATTTACCAGTAGTGATAAGGGTCTAAAATCAATTATTTAACAATAACATTATTGTTTATATTGTAATGTAAAAGCTGTTGATTGTTAAATGTGTGAAAGGTGTTATAATATGCATAACTATATTGCTTGTAAACTCTGTACGGTGTGGAGTGGGATGCCCTCGACCAACACACATCTATTGGCGAGGAAAATTCAATAAATTGAACGGAAAAAAAAAATTGTTTTTAAATTATCAGACGTTATTCTCAATACAGTATAAAAAAGCCGATTCAACGATACATCACATGCTGTAACTCGGAATCACTTTATTCACGGGAGTGAGGTCGACGTTCTCAGTCGGAAATAGAGTGACTAGAACTGTGGACATATAATAACTAAAACTGCAAAACACTGTTAAGATTTCGTTGTTTTGCTGTTGTTTTTGTTTTAGTTGTTTCTGATTAAATGCTTATTGTATCGTTTGCAAATTTGTTGAAGATTTGCAGTTAAAACAGCTAACAGAATACATGCAGTTCACCGTTATTTCAACATTGCCCTTTATCCAACGACGGAAAGAATACAGTCTTAGTAACACAGGTAGTACCTTGTTTAATATGTTTAGGGGTTAAAATATACAAACCATGTATTCACCCACATTGATTTTGAATCTATGTCAGATTGCAATATAGCAGAAGTTAAAGTTGGATAGTTAACAACCATGTAAAAAACCAGAATAATTGGTTAACACGTTAACTCGGGCTTGGATATCGTTTACTTCGTCATTAGACACGACGAGGAAAAGGTGACTTAAAATTAGAAATCTTTGTTTTGGGAGGTGTTATAGACCAGTTGATTGTTATTGTTTACATTCTGGATTTTCCGCGCATGCGCACTGACTGGTTGTCTTAAACCAATTTCAAACCAGTATTGCGTGAAAATAACGATCATACAATATCGGGTGTGGGGATCTACTAATTGCGAACACGTGGGGATCAAATTAAATCACATTGGTAAACCAAACGGAAATGGAGTTCAATGGAGTTCTTAATTTTAACATTATTATGTTTATATTGACTGCTCAAACTGAAAGTGCCATAATAAACAGGGTGAATGCAAGCACATCCTTTGAGAGTCAAAACAGTTCAGTGTGCGCGGGTATGTTATCTTATCCGTTCTATTACCGTCTTATTTAACGGTTATTCTAATTGAGATTTTAACATTTAATACATACTTTCGATGTAGTGTTCTTTAACGAGTTTATCTTCAAGTCTATATGTAATTATGTTTTAACTATCTACATCGAAGTTGACTAATAGAGTTGATGAAATGTTTGTGTATGTTCAGCAAAATAACTAATTTCTAGATTCATTTCATTAAAAAAAAATGAGTTTACCAGATAGTGCGTATCACATGGATTAATGAATGATAAACATTCATTATATATATTAGCGTGTAAGTACTTTGCTTAGAGGTTTCAGCTATGTTGATATGACCAACATATTATTTGCATTATTGTAATAATGAATATTTGAGTTTCGCCAAAGCTCTCTTCTGGTTCACTATATTTGGTCCAAAACGAAAAGGCAATATGCTTTAAAGTAGTGGTTTACATAGCTTCTTTCTAACAAACAAATATTCACTAAAAATCAATATCAATCGTAATGGACACTTCCATTTGTATTGGTTATATAGTATTTGTTTTTGTGTGCGTATATCGTGTTACTGCTTTGGCATGTTAAACATACTTTAAATATCGGTGTCGTTTTAAAGGTGCATAGTTTGTATTAATTTTATGTGAAGTTGTTGTACCTCAAACCGAGGAACAATATTTTATATCCCATTTAATTTCCCGCAACGATATCTTGCCATGCCATACGACACATGAACACTAAATTGGTACATGAACATGTGTTGAATATATTGTACCACAAAAAACAAAAACGAGCATTTTGTATCTTGTTGTCCCCTACCGGTTTCACCGGAGGGGACTTATGGTTTGCTCTCTGTCCGTCATTCCGTCAGTCTGTCTGTCTGTCACACTTTTCTGGATCCTGCGATAACTTTAAAAGTTCTTCATATTTTTTCATAAAAAAATGAAATATGGACAGATGCCAATATGGAGATTATGCACGTCATTTCATTTTGTTCCTACGTCAATAATTTTGGTTGCTTTGGCAACAAATACTAAAAAAAATAATAATCTGACAATGGTGGAGCCGGCAGGGGACATCATTGCTTGGCAATAGCTTGTTAAATCTATGTTACCATACCACATATATCGTTGAAATATTGGCTATTGCTTTAAGAGCACTAATCGTTTAGGGGTTAACTTTATTGTAAGATATATTTTACGAAATATTCCTTGATTTTGAGTGTTAATGAGGCTTTACAGGTTTTTAAAGCGGGCTTTTTTCACCGTATGAACTTGTGAACAGATTAACATTTTTATAATGAGCGGTCGTCCTGAAATCACAATCATCAACTAGTTAACGGACACAATATCGTACATCTGGTTGTCCTGAAAGCTTCAGTGAACAATTTAAGTTTCGCATGTCATGGGTCTGTTGTACAGTTTGATAAACTCTTATTGTCACACTGAATCTCGAAAACACTTTACAACAAGGTATTCACCAGCGAATCTGTAGCTTTCTAAGCGTTTTCACAAAAATGATTTTATTTTCCGATTGCAAAAAACTTACGACCTGTAATTATATCGGGTGAATGAGTTCAAGTAAATGGTTAACAAGTCAATTTGCTAAATTCTGCCTGCATATAATGCCTCAAAATATTTTGGGCAAATGCGCTGTGCCTTAAATTATCCACCAAGTATTTGGCAACAAATGCAGTATCTGTGCATTTTTATGTCTTTTTGCCATTAACATTTTTCTTTGAAAAAATGCAAACTTTTACCAACATACAAATGTTTTAGGAATAAAATAACACAAATGCAGTACAAAAACAAACATGTAATGTATCATTTGCTTTTATCAGGAAATATCTCCCATGGAAACTGGATACAAAATGAGACAGACGGCGTGATACAATGTGAATTGAATTGTGACCCATGGTACGAACCGGACGCAAGCAACGTGATGATAAAAATGGAGGATGGAACGTGGAATTGGATGACACGGAATTGTATCGAAAGTGAGACCCTTTATTTATATGCAACATGATTATTTGGTTTTTTAATCGGCAAATGCTCAGATAATTGTATTGATTATTCAAGTTGTATGTTATTATACAAACAAATATGAATTTATAATATTACTAACCACAACTAAGCCTAAGTATTGTTTTTTCAGAGCAATGGACACATTGGTCAGCAGTTGAAGTCCTGGTGTATTGTAAATGCCTGGTGCCAAGTAATATATTTTATTTATTGCGTTATTTCGACATGCCATCCGCATTTACAAAATACATGGCATAACATGTGTCCAGTGTCGCGTTTAAATAATCATTAATGATTACAGTTTGAGAGGTCCCGATATACCAGTTCAAACAAGCTTAAATAACTATTTTCTTACTAAACCTATATTATACATTGAAATGCACTGAAATGCATGAGCATAAACGCGTCTTAAATCGGTATTTTTGAAAAACAAATCCTGCAAATATTCGATTTTACTCACATTTCTTTTATTCAATTGATGAATCAATTAAGTCAATTTTATAACGCATCAGTTTATTCGCGATCGCACAAATCGGCATTTATTAAATTCATTAAACTATGCATTAAATCAATTTTTATTATTTTACCCATAATTGCAAATAATGTTTATACAAGATGACTGTCTTAACGAAGGTACGTTTTGTGATATAAGAAATTTGATTTCACCAACAACTAATTGTGTTTGCTCACCAGAAGCATGGATGCAAGATATTCACGGTACGGCTGCAGTTTCCCTATTGACAGGGGTATGCACTGTTGTCGCCATTCGTATTCTCCTCTGTTGTGTGGGCTTCACTCCGTGCGGCGTAAGACGTGGATCCCTAGCTGCTAATAGACAGGCTAGTGAATATTAAAACGCTTCTATTTGCTACGATTGTCTCTTTTTTTGCGATTAATCGTTGTTTTAGAGAGGTACATTTAAAAATCTATACCAAAATTACGAAGGGTGGAAAAAAAAACTGATGCAAATATAAGTACATGTTTTCAGTCGATTTTCGCTAATCATTTACACGTGAAAACATAAGTATAAATGTACTAATAATGCATATACAGTTCTTTTCAACAATACAAATATATATGTTCATCGGTGATATTAAAACATCCAATTTTTTAAAATATTATAATACGTAAAAATTGGTCATACTATTTTTAAGTACTTTTGATTACTAACTTAAATTTTCTCCGGTGCCAAATATATGAACATGATGTCATTATTTCTCACTCTCATTTCAAGACTCCGTATACGATGAAAGGAAGCAAGTTTGCGCAGTCTCAGAGGGCAGGTGTCAAGGGTTGCTGTTGTCAAGTGAACGCGTGTTTGGTTCTCGGAGTCAGTACCGCGACATTCACGGTGTTTTACCTCCTCGGCGATGCAAAGTGCAAGTCGGATTTACTCTGACTGTGGTTTACACAAACGTATAGTTAAGCTGTTTGTGACAACTTCTTAGTGTCGATTTACAAGGAACTAAACATTCTGTTTTACTGAGTGTAGAATTTACTGGTATAACACATTTTCAATATGTATAAATAATATATAATTGAAACCGCACACGTTTTCATCTAACAGCTAATGACACGTGTTACTACACACGTTATTAATGGACATTTGTGCTTAATTACATATTTATCGTTGTTATTGCTTGCAGAAAACCCTTTGCCGACATTAGATGAATGCACAGTCCAGCAATAGGGTGTCCATCCAATAACTGTATACTCTACATAGCCACGGTTTAAAGACTAAAGTCGGTATATTTCAAAAAAGGAAAACTACAAATAATTGTTCATGGTCATTAAACATTGAAAACATTGAAATTGGTTATGTTTACACTGCATATAAATTAAATTATAATGGTTTNTATTAGAAGAACTAGGCCGTGTCCCATTATATGTTATCTGTACAGATTGGGCTCTAGAATTCGTGTGCAAAATAATCAATTCGCCAAACTTACTTATAAGATCTATGTATGATAAAAATATCACAGATATGATGCGCAGTTCGACGGAACAAAGACGCACACACCTCCTCGAAGAACTTATAACTGAAATGTATTCTGCTATTTAACTCGACGAAGTCAAATAATGTTTACAGTGTATAGACAATTTGAACGTCAGTCGATGTTGTGCTTTCGATTGTTGTAAATTTATACATGAACACACGAGCTACCTTCGAGAAAATCACATGAATTAAGGATATATAAAACTAAACGACGGTTTGTATATGTGATTAGTTTTTATTGTTGAAGCTATCCTTTTAATACCGAAAGTTGATTTAAAAAAAATGTAATAAATTTATTTAAGCGAGAAAGTAACACTATCAATTTTCATTTACAAACAATAAAGCCGGATGGGTAATACAACATTTTATTTTTTAAACGCATAGCTTAAATTTATTAAATATATTTAAATATAGCAAACACCGTAATGTTTAGTTACGATGTGTCGTACAAGCTTGCAAATGTTTATTGTACAAATATTTGACTTAATGACTTGATTTTTTGAAATTTTGATTTTGCAATCGATCTTTTTCATCATCTTCCGTAAGTTCTTAAGTGAATTCGTTTATTTATAAGGTATAACATTGACTTCATTTTTCATTTCGCAAGTACAATGAAAGTGTCATTATGCATAAGTGTAAGAAAATAACGAACACCATCATCGCTAACTACATGAATTAGCTGAATAATATCTTTTAAATTAAAAGTTTTTACAGAAGCATTATATGTATAGCACATTTTTGTTAAATAGCTGGTTGTTACGGTTTGATTCAATGCGATGGAATTGCTATCACATAGAGGATATGCTTGTTGATTTCAAAATACGCTATTAATATCATTTCAGGAAAGGCATAATAACACATATATTGACTAGTGTATGGGACATGCTTTAAAATAAAAGCATGTTGTCTTTATAAAACAACATTAACTGGATGCATATTTTTTTTAAAGTATCTGATAGAGTCTTAAACTGGTTTGTGTATATAGAGTAATATGTTGTTTACATCTCTCTCGGTAGAGAAATGCTAATATAATCGGTCATTTTGAAGAAAATTAAACGAGAATTTATTCATTCATTAATACTCCTTTATAAACTGATACATTTTAATTAAATCTAGAAAATAGGAAAGAAGTTCAAAGGACAAATTTGCATACCAAAAAGTCGGCCATTTTTATTTGTATCGGGTCAAACCACAGGTAGTTAGCGTGTGGCTTTGAAATTAATTAGTAAAAACAACATTTTGAATGAAAAAAATATAACGAAAAATCAACTTCTCTGAAAAAAAAAATCACAATCAAATATATA
>VMBQ01004990.1:14922-45507 GCA_007657795.1 Dreissena rostriformis
TAAATAAATAAATAAATAAATAATCAAATAAATACAAATAAATAAATAAATAAATAAATAAATAAATAAATAAATAAATAAATAAATAAATAAATAAATAAATAAAATAACAATTAATAAATAAATAAAAAATTAAAATTATTCGCTGTCTCGTACACACTGAAAATTTGTATAAATCACCAAACCAAGTTTTTCTTATATATGTTTAATATCTGATATATTTGATACAATAAACAGATATAAGCAATACCTCCCATGCAGTATGGTCCAAGAGTGTGACGAATGGCGTGATTTGATGTGAACTGAAGTGTGACGGAGGGTACGAACCAGACAAATGCAACGTGCTGATGGAAAAGGGAAACGGCACGTGGGATCGAGATATTCCAAACTGTGTTAAAGGTGGGGAGTTTTTTGCATGTGAATGTATAATGTATGAAAAACCGTACTGCACAACTTTAGTTTAGTTTCAGATGAGCATATTTCATAATACCCCATGTAGGGAGGTTTATATTATATTCACTCTGCTGGTTTGTCTACCAACTATTTTAAGTTTGTTGAGCGAAATACTGTAGCATTTCTCAAGCAAGTAATTTGAATTATCTTGATTTTATTTACTAAAAATATGTCATCACTATGATGTGTACCTGT
This sequence comes from Dreissena rostriformis, assembly GCA_007657795.1. Classification (NCBI taxonomy): domain Eukaryota; kingdom Metazoa; phylum Mollusca; class Bivalvia; order Myida; family Dreissenidae; genus Dreissena; species Dreissena rostriformis. The sequence continues at coordinate 15,571 of VMBQ01004990.1, forward strand.
GTGGGACGAGAAGCATTTTCATGCACAATGATCCACACATTCTTGAGTAATAAAATAGCTGGATAAGCGGTGCGGGGACGTTATTCTGATTTGTCGAAAAGCTTGAGTCTATATGGAACGAGTAAACTTGTTTTCATTGTTTATTTTATAACAGAGCCTTGGGCACAGTGGCTGGTTGGAAAGATTGTGCCATTCCTAGTGTCCCTAGTAGCATGAGTTGTAGCTGTTATTTTCATTCACGGTTGCCTATGGTGTTGGGGTTTCACCCCATGTGGCGTCAGACGTAAATCATTGGCTTCCTATATACAGGTTTGTAAAATGTATATGCATTTTTTTTCTTCAAAAAAAGGCCTTTTTTTACCTCGGCCATAGGTATGTGCAGGTCGAGGCCACCCGCTTCATACCGTACAAAAGATTATGTGTTAGTAGCACAACTATGAGTTAATAGTTTCAGAGAGACGTGTATGCATTTAGAATACATGCCTGTATCTCTGTATGAAAACCTGTCTCTTTTTATGAAAAGCATTTTCTTATGATAGTAGCATTGATACATAGATTACAAATGTACCTAAACAATTTTGGAAACAATTTTTTTTTCATTTAATAAAAAACCTACATAGCATGTAGCAATATATACTTTTACGAGTATAATGTTATTTACAGAAGCCATATACAAAACGCGGAAGTCTGTTTGCGCGTGCACAAAGAGCAGGCGTCAAGGGATGTCCCTGGACCGTAAGTGGGGTCCTGTTTGTCATAGCCAGTGCAGCGACGTGTGTAACATTATTCGCTCTTTTTGTGAAATACATGTATTGTTGTTGAAATCAATCAGATAAATTTTGATTAGTAACAAACTAATTTCAATTCTTAAAAAACTATTAAATGTAACTTCCACACAGCAGAACATCTTAATCAAGAGATAGACTGCCACGATAGTTTTTGTTAAACAACATTTCAAATAGCACACACAAGTATGAAGTAATTAAATATAAGTCTTTTTAAAATGCTCTATAACAGTTTTATCATTTACTGTAAAATCGTGTATATATGTCGGAATGAATTTATATGATACACGGTGAAATCGGAATCGTGTGTTAAATCTTGACATGTTGTTTACCAGTGTATACATATGATTGAATGTATTATAATAATGTCACTGTATTATTAAAATAATGATGTAATAGCATTTATTAATTTCGACCTAGTTCTTTTATAAGAACGATCGCTTAAACTGTTCATAATGCAATATTATACAAATTAAATAAATAATCTTTATCTGAAAGTAGTCACACAATTTTATCTTAAACTTTATCGTAAATTCTAGATTTAGGAAGTATCATGTACCTTATGTTATCTTTAAACTCATTCATACATCAAACCCCTCAGATGATAGTTAACTTAGGTAAACGGTCAGTCCGTTGCATTTATCGGTATTTCACGTTCAGCAAATGTTATTGCATAACATGGCTTAATAAGTGCAATACGTATTTTTTTCCCCGTAAGACAAGGAGTGTCTTTATTTTAAAGCATAGGGCCACTTTTTCCCGGTATTCAGCAAGGCTGTTCCAAAAAGTATATATTAAAGCAATATAGAAGATATATTATGTTTGCATGTACCTGACATTATATTATATATAATTATTAGTGTATATGCAGAGCCATTGAAATCCAATAACCGACTAGCCCGAACCCGTTAAATTTATTTTCGGACTAGTACCATTTTCGTTTTTACTTGTCCATGGACAAATACAATTTTAATTCGTAAAATTAATGCTAAATGTCAACAATTAAAGGATAAATATCTTATATATTTAAGTACCATATTGCGTGTAATTTATTATTTCATGGAAACATTAATTAGGTAAGCATTGAATAGACTCTATATTTGTGTTTGGACCAAATGCCTTTTTTCGGGATAGTGGAAATATTCGAAATGAACTTGTAAATGGACAAGTAAACAATTTTGATATTTAAACACACCTGTTACAGTCGCAGCATATTAATTGGCAGTCATGATTGCGACATTGTACGCAACACAAACAAATTAGCTATTCGGTGTTGTATGATTTTATAGTTGACAGAATCATTATTCAAGCTTATGAATAACATAAGTTAATTCAAAGTTTTGTATGCAACATCAATGCTCGCAATTTGCGAGACAATGCGATGTTTAACAAAACGTTTGACAAATCGGACCCCACTCTGTGCTGTAATGTGCATTTATGTTATGATTTAAACAAAAGGCGTCAGCTGCCGTTACAATTGTAAAACTGTTGAAAACGCCGCAACGTTACAGATGATCTTATTGTAGATTTTTAATTTGATCTCATTACATACATATGTTTATAATAACGAATTAGTAATTGATGCTTTTTGTTTCACTAGAGATTGTTGCAATAGTTACGAAGAATAACGCCCAACGACACCTGTCGTAATATGAAGCAAGATGATATTAACGTGATTTGTTCCACCAGGCGGTGTTTGAAATTGTTTGACAATATCGCGTTACACGTTGGGCTGTATATGCATATACTGATTTAAACAAAAGGCAACAACTGCTGTTACATTTTACATATTTGTAAAAACGCTTTAATCATTCAGACGATGTAACTGCAATCTGTATTAATTTGATCGTAAGGCGATCGCATTAAATACATAATTAGTATAACTACGAATGATTACTTAATGCTTTTTGTTTAACCGGAGCCTGCTACAATACTGACGGAAAAAATACCGCCCAACGCCATATGTCGAAATATGTGGCACGTTGAAACAACAGCAAAAACGTTATAATTATGCATAGCCAGTTTTGAAGAAACGGGCATGGTTTCAGAGAAATCCCATTAACTTTGTTACATCCAAGCAAGACCTTGTGGTTCCAAAGAAAAATAAGTTAAATGTAAGTTATGTGTATCATTATAGATAAATCGTAGCCAGTTTAGACTATAGGGGCATTATTTTATCAATTTCTGTAGAGGACCACAATCCGAAACTACTTACGCGATATTATCTTTGTGGGCATACGCTCACAGAAGACAACTAACTAATTTTATTTATTGTGCTATACTGTGGAATCACTTATGTTTTGCGAAGGTCTTATTTTTGCGTTTGTTTGCTCCCTAAAATGCGCTAATGTATGACCACCGCGAATATTTACCAATGTTGCCAATTGTCCGGTTATACGCAAAATCCATAATTGTCCATCCTTGTATAGAATAATAATGCAAACAATGTCCATCTCTGTCTTTGTTTAAGTGTTATATGAGAATTGTAAATATTCCATTAGGGATTTAAAACACAAAAATATTAGTATTTTTAACTCAATTCAAATTACCTAATAAACTCGAAATTGGGCATGCGTTCATTACTTCGTTGACGAGTTGGTTACACGAGTTGTGTATCACACATCATATGTTATTTCTTAAAATTTGACCCAACATTTGTAAAAATGATGCAATATATGTACATTTCCAGAAAGTCAATTCATTTCTGCGTTTAATAAGACCAAAATCATGACACTCGCTGCACAATTAATGAAGTCATGGCTGTTTAAAGCGCTGCAACCTATTTTCGGGTCATTGTGAGTTGGATACCTTGTTATATATATTTGATAATGAATTTTTGTTTTCAGAGAAGTTGAGTTTTAGTTATAATTTGATTAATTTTCATTTAAAATGCTGTTTTTACTAATAAATACCATAGCAAAACGCTTACCACCTGTGGTTTTAACAAAATGTCATAATTCATCTTTTCAATATGATGTATGAGAAATACCATCACTATCGACCAACCCTTATAATAATGAAACCTTCTTTCTTCAACATACCTTCGTTTACTTTAATGACAAACGTTTTGTGATGATATGAAGGATATCCTTTATACTATTTTGAAATTTAACTATTGGATATGCCACAAAATAAACAATCTGAATTACAGATATTTTGGACATAATCTTATGTTGAAGCGCTGTTTAAACTTCATTTACTATGTGAGATGATAAGCTCACAGTGAAGCAAACAATCGTGTGGTAAAAAAGGAACGCTCAACCTCTACACCACGGAGGGTCATGACTGTTTTGTCGCGTATCAGGCCCCATATCTTGCTAACAGCCATACGTAGTAACTTCCCCTATCGTTTAGAAAAATACGAGCTCTTTATTATAACTTAATGATTACCGTATCTTGAAAAAATATGTGTGTGTAACCGTGTCTTTTATTTCTAATAACTTACATGATTACGAAGCAAGAAAAATAATCGCGTATATGTTGTAACTTGTATCTAAATTTTATCTTTAAACTAATTCATACATCAAACCCATCAGACGATAGTTAAATGAGGTAAATAGTTAGTCCGTTGCATTTATCGTTATTTCACGTTCAGCGAATATTATTGCTTAACCTGGCTTAATAAGTGCAGTACGTAATTATTGTCCCGTAGACTTGATTTATTGTATTAACTTACATATTGTCGAGCCAAACTGTCAGGGCCATATTATATTTTACGTTTGTAAATCAAGCATATTTTGTGTAATCAAGTCAGTTCGGACTTATGATTTTTTGTAAATTGATAAAAAAATTGAGGCTAAAAGTATACATTAATGTGAACTTAAATTACCAAAGACTTTGTTTTGAATCATTCTAAAGAAGGTCTTTGCTTCGCCGACCTAATGTTGAAAATTTGCCGACCTTACTGCTTAAATTCAAACGACACCTTAGCCCGTCTCGTTTCGGAGTTTAATCTTATGACCGCATGTGCAAAAAACAGGTCTAAATTTGTGTTACGTTTCTGTTCATTTTACTTTCATTGTTCAAGCCATTTGTTAACGAGCCATGAACTGGTGGAGTGCCTAAATCCGTATCATATAAGAGGTATTGTTTCGTTACTTTCAAAACTATTAAACCGATCGAAATAAAACTTGTTTGGTTACTTTGGGATTAGGTTGCATAGGAAACATAACAAGAGAAAGTGAAAATCTAAACAGTGTAAAAGCTAGGGTAACACTTTTACAGTTATATAAGCATATGTTGTTTTCCAAACATTTCACATGCGTTTTCATCTGGAACCCTAATAAGTTAAAAGCATAATATACCAATATACATAATATGTAAGTGCCGATACATTCTGACATACTAATCTTTTAACATCAAGGTAAATAACGTTTTTTGTCTGCAAAATGCATTTATAGGAACACATCAAATTACATTATAAGAAAGTACATGTTATATTATTTAAGTTCGTATGCAATGCTGATGGTTATCTATATGCAATTTAAAAGTCTATGTAATAGAGACAGAATCCTGCATTGCTCCAGTCAAAATGTTATTGTCTTGGCCAAAGAGTGTCTTCATTGTATACTATCGGGTCACGTATGTCCGGTATATAGCAAGGTTGTTTCCGAAAAGTATATATTAAAGCAATAAAGAAGTCGTGAAAACGAGACATTATGTATGCATGTTAACAACACATGCATAATTATTAGTGTATACGAACGTTTCATATGTATCTATGACATTGTGTTTATAAAAAAAAACAACAGACAGTCATTGTAGAAGACAGTGAATTATCATTTCGTTGTTCTTGTCTCCTGTATATAATAGATGAGGTTTATATTTTCGAAAAAACTACAACAACATTTATAGAGATAATGGCGTTGTCGCAGTGCACTTTGTTTGAGTACAGCTCACCAACTTTACCTTTCACTGACCTAAAGGCGGAATATATCAAAGTTCCGTTACGAAGAATAACTTAGTTTTCGTGGAGGAAGGAAGTAGTCAACAGCTTCATTAGTTGCAGCGAAGTCTCCAGAAGGCACATCTCTATCCGTATCTCGCCATGGCGACCGAAGCGATGGCCGGACTGAGCAGGTTGTGGACAAGCAGCTCAATCAGCTTCCCTACCAAGTACATGCTCTACAAGTCCCTCGTAGTCTTCATCCGTACTGTACGGCTGCGAGACCTTAACGCTTCACGTGGACACATAACGCAGGATACAGACCTTTGAACACAAGTGTCTGCGAGACTGCTCCGCATCTCCTACATAGTGCACACGATCAACGATAACGTCCGAAACATAACAGCAGCATGTGTTGGCTCACACAAACCTCTCCAGGGGACCGTTAAACGACGAAAGCTGGCTTCGTTGGGCACGCGAGATGGAGATCTGGATGGAAATTGTGACAAAGTGCCCGTCCCTCACCAAGGATGAGCTTCTCCCAGCAGCCCACCCACAACATACCTGACTGGCGGAGGATCTCTGTGGCGTCGTCAATCTTTCCCTTCCCCCAACGGCCAGACCGGTTAAGGGAATGAGCATGATGCGAGGAAGCGATTTTAATCAATTGAAGCCTACTCCATAAAGAATACTGTTATGATCTATATAGAGTGCATATATAGGAAAAAATCCAAGCGTATTGGTTATGCTAATGAAGGTCACGAGTACCAGGTTAATGTTGTCGAGCTATATATTAGAAACAGACGATACATGTAAAAATAACCGAGTTTGGTTAAAGCAAAACCGTACTTGTCCATTTACATTTCAACTCACCAATAAAACGAAAGTACAATTTTTCATAAACCATAATTAAAATTATTATGAATTTAATGAAATCTGAATGAAATATAAAAAAAAGAAAAAAAAGTCATATTCATCAATATCAATAAATATTCGAAACCGTACTACTTGCTTAATCAATGGCGCTATGAAATTGGAGATTTGGTGTTAACATGTAATTTACACGCCAGAGAGCGGCTTGCTTTACGTGTATAATAGCTTTGTCAAACATGGCAAGAAGCAAGATATAGATTGCCAATGATCGATAAAGCATAACAGAGTATATCTATATAACTTTTAACTCACCGGCAAAACTGTAAGTGTACAAACTAAAGCCATTACCGGTTGTGTATTTTCAAAGTATACGTGGAAACGTATGTCCAGCAATATGTTACTAGTAATACTTATGTTTGTGTTGGCAGCGGCGGAAGTTCCGGAAAATACAATGGGTTTTTGTCCAGGTACTTTACTTTTAAACAAACTAGATATGGAATATAAAATTAGCATTGAACCTGAAGGGTTACGAACTGCGTTAAAGTAATCGAATAACAAACAATTTTCAAAAATATTTGAATTTAATTAACGCGCAGCTTATTACTATGGAACTTTTGTTTATTCACGATATAAATTACATTTAAAATCGGAGGAGATATGTGTATTTAGAGGAGGTTATAATTATGAAAATGTTGAGCATCGTTTATATTTATTATTATAATTACATTATCTTCTGTGTTGATATGCCTTAGTATGCTTAACATTTTACAAATGAAGCAAGTTTCAGTTTTGGAAAATACGCATTTTGCATTTCGTGGTTTTATCTTTCAAATTGTATAGGATATACATTGTATTGAAAAAAAATATACTGATTCGTATTTCTTCTTAATTTTTAAACGGAAACTTAATAAGCACCAAACAAATACTCAACTATGTTATGATGACTTTTTGAATGCGCTACTTATGAGTAACACTCATGGCATGAGTAACTGTTAATTTGGCAACTTTTGAACATAGACGTTCGAAAAAACGATTAAAAAAATAAATCATTAAATGTACAACACTTTTATAAACAACGGTTAATATCAAAGACAAAGAAAACTGCATGCTTTAAATAACATTAATAGAGTAACATTTTAAACAATACAAAATAAACCTTCAATATACTGTACCTATTCAAAATTATTCATGCAGTTGCTCAAGAATATCGGTTTGGCTTATTATTTGTACTGAATGCTTTGCCACACCACGGCTTGAGACAAACGGATTAAATATCGTCAACGTATTTATGCATTAAACGCTGATAAGTGTAGAGTTCTGACCGGCTAGCTCAGTTGGTAGAGCGCTTTACTACCAGTACGAGGATCGCTAGTTCGATCTCGGACCGGCCCCATTACGTGTGTGGTGATTTTCATGACATCCTTTCTACGGCCATTCTCCTCCTACCTCTTATTCAAGCAGGGAAGTTGTTATTTACCGGAACTAAGTTTATGCACTTAGTTCTGGTAAACCAACTAGCCCAGGAAAAGTGTAAGTTTGTTAACTGACTGCCGTGATATGACTGAAATACTGTTTTAAACGGAGAAAAGAAGAAACGCGCAAAGATGTCGACTAATATGTTGTACAGATACACGTGGTTACGCATCGTAGGCTAGGAATGACGATGCTATTTATGTCAATATAACAATCGTGATGAGTGTTTATTATAAATCTACAAAATGCGTGTTTGCCGGAGATTGCTCTAAGACTATTTAATGTTAAGTGTTAGAATATTGAACAATCTCGGAGAATTTATTCCCATAATGTTTCTCAGACTCACAAGCCTAACAAGGGACTTCTTTAGATTTGTTTTGATTTGAATTTGAAATATTTTCTTTTACTTTTTCTTTTCAGCTTGCATCATGGTAAATAATAGTAAAATTCAAGTTAATATACACAGCTTTATATTTAACAGTATCATGAATGCATACAATTATTAAATATGAATGAATCAAAAAGCATTACAATTTATTATTTTAAAAGTACCATACCTATTTAATCCACAAGGCTTTGGCCTCCTCAGTTGTATTAATCCAATGGTGACTATTAAACAATCTATTGAGGGGATTTTCTTAAACCCACCAAAGATTGGAGCTGCTCATCTTGGTACAAACGTCATTTAATAATCCACAGTGTTTTCAATCCGAATATATGCTTATCTGGGGCCATCTTTCAATTCAGTTACGTTGCTATTTCGGAATAAATAGAGAAAGAAAAAAATCACTACCTATCATAAATCCTATTCATAGCACTCTTTCATCGTTCATCTGCAAAGTTGAACATTTAAGCAGCATATTTGTTTGCGTTTCCATATTGTGACCGTAACCATTTTTGTTAACACTTTTTCTATGGATAAACTGAGCTGATAAGGTAAATGTATACATTGCTTTCGCTCGGAACAAGACGGCTCAAACACACCGTGGTCTTTGTCATAATGACTATTGGTAGAAGCCAGAAGCAGCCGCCTTATTATTACGTTTCAAATCCGCGACTTATTTATTGTAACCACAATGGCGCCGGAAAATTGAATTCGCCACCAATTTTCTACGCACCGATGAGAAAATAGTACCGGTATTAAACGTCGTATAAGAAACTTATATGAAACGCATAAATTAAAGCATTTACTGAAAAGAAAATGTGTTTGCTTTCTGTGTATTACCTTGAAATAATATTCTCAGTTAGCAAACACTCGTGAAAATATTAGTGTTCTCACTTAACTGTGAAAATTAGTTTACGATGATACCCTGAAAACAAACAAATATCATGTATGTTATAAGTAACAATAACAATATAGTCATCCCACATCTGCATTCAGATATTTTATGAGCATCATTTGTTTAAGGATANATACACAACTTCAGTTTAATTCCAGATGAGAATAGTTCATAATACCCCGGCACGGAGGATTATATAATGTTCACTATGTTGGTTGGCTGGTTTGGCACTGTGCCCCTTGGTCGGTCCACATAAAATACTATAAGTTTGTGGAGCGAAATACTTAAGCATTTCTCAAGCAAGTAATTTGAATTAATTAAAATGAATTTACTAAAACTCTGTCATCACCCCAAAGTTTACATGTGCAAGGCGAGACGCATTTTCAGACACAATGATCCACACATTCTTTAGTTATAAAATTGCTGGATAAGCGGTGCGAGGATGTTAGTCTGGTTTGTGAAAAAGCTTTAATCTATATTGAAAAAGTAAAAGTGTATTATTAATTTATTTTATTACAGAGCCTTGGGCACATGGATTGGTCGGAAAGATCGTGCTGTCCCTAGTGGCGGGGGTAGGAGCTGTTATTGTCATTCACGTTCTCCTCTGTTGTGTTGGTTTCACGCCATGTGGCGTTAGAAGTGGATCCTTGGCTGCATGTTGTCAGGTTTGTAAAATGCGTATGCCTTTAATGAAAGCCCCTATAACGCTCAAAATCATCGAATATTTCGTAAAATATTTCGTAAAATAAAATCAACACATAAACAATCAGTGTTCCTTACAGCAATAGCTTAAATTTCAACGCTAGATGGTAACAAAGATTTTACAAGATATAAAATGCTCTTTTTACTTTTTTTGTGACACAATATATTCTTTTTTAATTTCCCGCAACGATGTATTCACACGACACATGAACACTAACTTGGAACATAAACATGTGGTGAATATATTGTATCACAAAATATAAAATAGAGCATTTTGTATCTTGTTAAATCTATATTACCAGAGCACATCTAGCGTTTAAATTTTTGTTTTTGCTATAAGGAACACTGATGGTTTATATGTAAACTTTATTTTATGAGATAGTTAACGAAATATTCGTTGATTTTAGCGTTATAGGGCCTTTCACATGCCTCTATCTCTATATGAAAATCTGGCTCTCTTTATGAACAGCATTTTCTTAAGATAATATTATTAGCATTGATACATAGATTATATATGTACCTATAATATTTTAGAAACAAATTTCTGTTCAATTCAATAAAAAACCTACATAGCATGTAGCAATACATACATTTACGAGTGTGATAAATACTTTCAGAACCCATATACAGAATCCGAAAGTCTGTTTGCGCATTCACAAAGAGCAGGGGTCAAAGGATGTCCCTGGCCCGTAAGTGTGGTCCTTTTTGTCGCAGCCAGTGCAGCGACGTGTGTTACATTATTCGTTCTTTTGGACTATTATTGCTAATGAAAACTATGGAATTTGACTTTTACACAACAGAACATCTGAATCAAGTGAAAGGAGAAAGACGAAGGTCTGTAAACTCTTATGCCAACAAATAGATTTGCCTCCGATAAGTCTGTAAACCACAATTCGACTTTTTGATATTTGTCATAATACAACAATGAAATAGCAGATAAAGGTATAAAGTTCGTGTAAAATAAGCCTTGAAAAATACACTATAACAGTTATATCATTAACTGCAAAATCATATATATTCGTCGGCATGAATTTATATGATACATGATAAAATCGGAATCCTGTGTAAAATGCTTGCAAATCCTTCACATGTTTTTTATCATTGTATAAATACGATTGAATGTATCTTAGTTATGTCATTGTATTATTAAAATAAATGATATTATAGCATTTAGTAATTGCGTCCTCATCCATGAATACGACCGATAACTTATACTGTTCATTTTGCAATAGTATACACATTTGAATATAAATACTATATATCTGAAAGTGAAACTTAGTCACAAAACGTTATCTTACACTTATCGTAAATTCTACATTTTAGAAAGTGCATGTACCTAAATTTTATCTTTAAACTCATTCATACATCAAACCCATCAGACTAAAGCTAAATGCCGTAAATGGTTAGTTCGTTGCATTTATCGGTATTTCACGTTCAGCGAATGTTATTGCTCAACCTGGGTTAATAAGTGCAGTACGTAATTGTGTTCCCGTCGACTTGATTCATTGTATTAACTGACAGATTGTCGAGCCATACTGTCAGGGCCATATTAGTCACATACGGTATGTAAAGCAAGCACATTTTGTGTAATCAAGTCAGTTCAGATTTAAGCATTTTTGTAAATTGATTAAAATGTTAAGGCTAAGAGAATACATTAATGTGAACTTATATTACCAAAGACTTTTTTGAATCATTCTAAAGAAGGTCCCTGCTTCGCCGACCCAATGTTGAGAAGTTTCCGATCTTACTGCTTCAATCCAAACGACATTTCAATAGTTAGCCCGTCTCGTGTCGGAGTTTAATCTTATGACCGCATGTGCAAAAAACAGGTTTAAATTTGTGTTACGTTTCTGCTCATTTTACTTTCATTGTTCAAGCCATTTGTTAACGAGCCATGAACTGGTGGAGTGCCTAAATCCGTTTCATATAAGAGGTATTGTTTCGTTAATTTCAAAAGTATAAAACCGATCGGCATTAAACTTGTTTGGTTACTTTGGGATTACGTTGCATAGGAAACATAACAAGAGAAAGTGAAAATCTAAACAGTGTAAAAGCTAGCGTAACACTTTTACAGTTATATAAGCATATGTTGTTTTCCAAACATTTCACATGCGTTTTCATCTGGAACCCGTATAAGTTAATAGCATACTATACTTATATACATAATATGTATGTGACGATAAATTTTGACATACAAATCTTTTAACATCAAGGTAAATAATGTTTTTTGTCTGCAAAATGCATTTATAGGAACACTTCAAATTACATTATAAGAAAGTACATGCTATATTATTTAAGTTTGCAATGCTGAATGTTATATATGTGCAATTAAGCAGTCAATGTAATAGAGACAGAATCCTGCAATGCTCCAGTCAAAATGTAATTGTCTTGGTCAAAGAGTGTCTTCATTGTATACCATCGGGTCACGTATGTCCGGTATTCAGCAAGGTTGTTTCCAAAAAGTATATATTAAAGCTATATAGAAGTCGTGAAAACGAGACAATATTTATGCATGTAAATAACATATGCATAATTATTAGTGTAAAAGAACGTTTTATTTGTATCTATGACATTTTGTTTAAAAGAAAATACAGACAGTCATTGTAGAAAACAGTGAGTTATCATTTCGTTGTTCTTGTCTCCTGTATAGAATATATGAGGTTTATATTTTCGAAAAAACTACGACAACATTTATCGAGATAATGGCGTTGTCGCAGTGCGCTTTGTTTAAGTACAGCTCGCCAACTTTACCTTGCACTTACCTAAAGGATGAATATATCAAAGTTCCGTTTCGAAGAAAAACTTAGTTTTCGTTGAGGAAGGAGTTAGTCAACAGCTTCATTAGTTGCACCGCAGTCTCCAGAAGGCACATATCTATCCGTATCTCGCCATGGCGACCGCAACGATGGCCGGACTGAGCAGGTTGTGGACAAGCAGCTCAATCAGCTTCCCTACCAAGTACATGCTCTACAAGCCCCTCGTAGTCTTCATCCGTACTGTAAGGCTGCGAGACCTGGACGCTTCACGTGGACACATAACGCAGGATACAGACCTTTGAACACAAGTGTCTGCGAAGACTGCTCCGCATCTCCTACATAGTGCACACGACCAACAATAACGTCCGAAACATAACAGCAGCATGTGTTGGATCACACAAAACTCACCAGGGGACCGTTAAACGACGAACGCTGGCTTCGTTTGGCACGCTAGATGGAGATCTGGATGGAAATTGTTACAAAGTACAAGTCCCTCAGCAAGGACGAGCTACTCCCAGCAGCCCACCCACAACAGACCTGACGGGCGGAGGATCGCAATGTCGTCGTCAATCATTCCCTTCCCCCAATGGCCAGACCGGTCAAGGGAATGAGCATGATGCGAGGAAGCNGCATAGGTATGGCGGGACTGGGTTTTGGAGCGAAGATTGGCTTGGGTGGAACAATCGGCTTCGTCTCTGGGGCGGTGACCTCATATTTGTACGGCGACAATGTGTGCGAGGCGTTGTAATGAGATGTTTGTGTCATTATTATGTCATACACAATCTGTTTATTGTTCATAATACCTAATACGTTAAGAGTATTAGTATGTTAACCATTTTTTTTTCGTTTGCAACTCTGTTTTCGATTAACCATTTCATCACTTGTATCCGTATTTTGCTTGAAGTTTGTAAGATAAACATTAACTATTTGGTTCCACAGTCAATATAATACGATTCGTTGTACTTACTTAAATAAACGCTAAATAATAAGTTCGATGATTGTTCTATACATTCCTAGAAAAACAAATGCATAACGTGTATCATAAATCAGTAAATATAAAATGTTATCTGTATTTCAGCCGATCTTAACACTCCCAGACTGTTATTTTAACGACAAAACAAATCCCATTTAAAGGTAACCCCCCACCCTTACATGTTTTTGCAGAATAAAAAAATAATAATATTCGCACAAAAAGTCATTCCGCATAAAGATGTGTTGTATTTCGAAATTTACTATCTGTAATGGTTATCGGACGTTTTTTACACACCTCTCGACGAAATGCTTTTCTTATAGACAAGCAGACAATACTTTTTGTAAGGTGTATACCTCACAAGTATGTTTTTATTTAGTTAGTATTGTGAAATAAATTGAATTCAAAATCTTCTTGGTGTCCTTGAAGAATAGCTAGTGTAATGTGAAATATCGTACTTAACATTTGCCAGTATATGCGTGCATTGTATTTTGATATTACTGCAGCATCGGCTTCATACAAAATTTAAATATACATTACAGTTCTTTTTTGTATGACACTACTATGATACGCATAGAATCACTTAAGAACAAAATAATAGTTGAAACACTCCCTGCACATTATTTCGGACAGTGCCGTCAGTTTAATTGAATAATAAAGATATAGACAAAATATATTTAGTACTTTATGTGTACCAAACACTTCAAACTCAGATTAAGAAAAACACCATTATAAGTTTTTATCATCAATGGATACATAGCGTGTGTAACTAATTACAATTTTTATACAAGACGCAAAGGAGTTTGATCTCTATGTTTTCTTTTGTTCTGTTTGTCTGTTGTTGTTCTTTTGCCGTTTTCAATGGTATTTCAGTGACGTCATGGCGGTCAGTTAACCTGGTTGACCGGTACTAAGTGCACATACTTATGCCTCTTTCTTACAAATTCACTACTTGAATGACAGGTAGGGGGAAGAATGGCCGTACAAAGGATATCAAGGCCAATCACCACATAACTAATGTTGCCGCGCTGGAGATCGAATCCACATTAAAACGCTTTACACGTTGAATTTTATCGCACTATTTATAAACAAAGATGGGTGGAGCAGCTGTTATTATACGAAACGATTCTCATGCGTTAACAGTCCTAACTATGTTTCAAACAAACAAACAACAACACTGTTGTGCTATTTGCGAGAGACGCATATATTGTGGCCGCATGTGCACAGAGTTTCAAGACAATCTTGAATTTCATAAAGCAAGTACAGTAATACGAAATTACAAGTATAATTGATGCGCATTTTCATCATGCGCATAAATGTATGCTCAGGTAAAATCTGTAGTAAATATTCAGTAAATTGTGTTTAAAATTAAACCGCATTACGATTAAGCATCAACTACAGATTTAACCATATATTCGTCACAAGAATGGTAGCCGCCCACGAACAACTCCCTTTTATGGTGGGTTTATTCCCTACCTAGGAAGAAACGTGGGGCACGTAGCAATGCACTTAGACCATTCTTCAGAATATCGGAATTACGGCCTTTATCCGAGCATATTCATAACATAAAAAATAAAATAAAACAATTATGGATATACAATATATACATAAAAATGTACTCATACAAAACATGAATTTGAATTTGATCTTGCCACGTTGACGCCTTCGCTAGAACTGATTTCTATCGCTATTTATTTCTATAAATAGCAATACACAAAACAAACTCGCAAAACCGGTTTGTTTTCTCATGTCCGTCAGGACAAAAGTACTCCGCTATACGATGTAACGCGGAGTACTATAAGTCCTAACTATGTTTCAAACAAACAAACAACAACACTGTTGTGCGATTTGCGAGAGACGCATATAGACATTACAAAGTATAGTGGATAAAATATCAAATTCAAATTCATACATAGTTTCATCAAATTCATACATAATTTCATCCGTTGTACAAACGAATAAACAAATTGTAACAAATTACAAGTTTAAGGTTTTTGTAACTGATAATCTTTTATCTATAGAATCTTGAACATAACCGTCTTTTGCTATGTCCGTTTTCCATCTCCCATGTATCTTAAGACATCTTTCAGAAACGCTCGAAGCGTTTGCCACATTAGTGGCTCCACTAGCTCGCAGTGAGTGCGTACCAATATCAAGTTCGGGACCAACTAGTTTTAATTTTTTAACAATACATTCTCTTGCTCTAGTGTAACTTAATTTTTTGTCTTTCTTAATTAAGGAAGATACAGCTTTAGAACGAAAAGCTGGTTTAAATAAATACTCATTTGATTCATTAGACAAGTTTGCTAATGACATATATTTTGTTAAAATACCATATGGGCAAGCTGTAGTTGTGCCTTTTGCAATAATAATCTCTGAACCATTCCTATAAATGTCAGTTTTGCTATGGCGCACATTAATAACAAAATGATCTGATTTGAATTGTACGTCATTACAACGAAGCTCACTTATTTCATTCATACGCATGAAACCAGCATATCCTAAAATGATCATAGCTAAATCTCTAACATCAATGACATCAGTAGAATCCTTATACATCAAACATAATGTTTGTATCATTTCTGATGAAAGTACATCTTTCTTGTGAACAGGTTTTGAACACACACGTTTTGAAGCTTCTAATAATTGCTTAACAATGTTATTTTCTGTTGGATCATTTACACCATTTATAGAATGAACCCATTTTATACTGTAGAACACAGATGAAACAACGTTGTTAGATTTTCCGTGATCCATTAATTGAGTCATGTACATTGCCACTGATATGGGTAAGGCTGGCATGGCGACTAATGAATTGTCTTCGCAGTAAGTTTTGAAATGTTCAAAAGAAGAATTATATTTCTTCACCGTATTGTCTGCTCTTGACTGCATCAAATATCCAGCCATTCTGTCCGCCATTTCGTCTCTGTGTTGCCCATGCAAGCCTGCGTCCTCTAATCGCTCAGTCAGAGTACCTCTCAAACCAATACCTGTCAAACATATGTGATATATGCATCAATACATGAATTATGGTATGCATCTTAATGCTATCATATCAAATGATAATCTAGTTTTGCCAAAACAACCGTTATTTCCCTTCCCAGGAATCGTACAATCTCTTCCAATAATGTTACAATCTTTTACAAAATCTCTAAATATGCCGTCGGACGAAATAAGCATTGGCCAATAAGGCGAACTGACCCATTTTGGGACAACAAGGGTGCATTTTGCTTTCTCCGATATCATCTTAGCGATACAGTTCGGAACCAACCTAGGTGGTGGAACTAACCAATTTACATCGTTTCCCCAATATTGAACTAAGGCATCTACTGCCTCTGTTCCTGGAACCCACCATCGGGAATTAAACCTTCTGCATTTATTGTTTACATGCGATGCAAATCTGTCAACTGAATGTTTACCCCATGTGTTATCTTATGCTATAAAATAACATTGATTTATCTGCCAGTCGTCTGAATCGAAACATCGTCTTAAATAGTCGCTCTTTTCATTATCTGCTCTTGGAATCCATTCCGGACATAATGATATTTTATTTTGAGCACAAAACATATTTAAATCTAAAGCTATTTCATGGATATCCATTTTTCGACTACCATTCAGTAATATAGATTTTACATTTTTATTGTCTGAATACACTTTTATGTACGAATTTTGTAAAGTATTTCCAAAAGTTTTAACAATTCTGTTAACTGCTTTCGCTTCCCGCCAAGTGGAGCTGCGTGCTTTTTTTATATAAGACCAAATGCCAATTACTTCTACATCTTTAACCGCATTATCATCAACCTTTATACAAAAAAGATAAATCTCGTCACCTGCGGTTTTACCATATACTCTACAAACCATCTCTGGCAACCGTCTTATATCTTTACCGTCCTCTTCTACGGGCTTACCATATTCGCTATGGCTCCTTTGCGGGAGCCATGTATTGGGATCTTTGTCCACTTCCGGGGACCAAATCATACCTTTTTTGCTCACTTCCGGGAGGCATCTTACGGAATCTATGGCCACTTCCGGGGACGATAACATACCTTTTCTGTGCCCTTCCGAGAACAATCTACTTGGCTCTATGTCCACTTCCGGGAACCATAGCATACAATTTCTGCTCACTTCCGGGAGCAATCTACTAAGCTCTATGTCCACTTCCGGGGACCATAGCATACGCTCTCTGCTCACTTCCGAGAGCAATCTACTAGGCTCCATGTCCACTTCCGGGGACCATAACATGCGCTCTCTGCTCACTTCCGGGAGCAATCTACTAGGTGTTATTTGTCCGATCCCGGGGACCATAGCATACACTCTCTGCTCACTTCAGGGAGCAATCTACTAGGCTCCATGTCCACTTCCGGGGACCATAGCATGCTCTTTCTGCTCACTTCCGGGAGCGATAACATACCTTTTATAGCCGTATGCAAAGTTTTCTCTTGAAAACCAACTTCCGGTGGATACTTGTCTTTACGTAATGTAACAACACAATCTGTTGTCTCATCTTCAGGACTCAGAGACCGTGAGTACATACCTTTACTCTGTTCATCAAGTGAATACATCAAATTGCTCAAATGTTCTCGTTTATTTCCATGAAAGTCGTAGACTTGACTATCATTTTGTCTATCTACCTAAAAGCTACAACTTTCTATAAAACCCCCATAACCTGTGCTACTTGCATCAGCAAATATATTAAACAAACACACTTGACTGTGTTTGAAATATTGTCCACTGCTGTTTAATTTCCTAGCGTTTTCTTTCAAGAACTTAAGTTCGGAAATAGCTTGCTCTGTCACAATAATGGGAGCTCTCCAACTAGCTCTGGTATTGCAATTGAATACATGTCTTGTTAACAACCTAACTTTATTTCCAACAACACTCTGAAATGAAATTATCTGTCCTACAATGCTACCTACGAATCTTACTGGCACTATTTTTTCTCTCGTTTGATGAATTTGATAGATCATCGAATCAATACTTTTCTCTAGTCTAGCCACTCTGTTTTCATTTATGAACAACCGATTTGTATACATATCGAGCACATGCCCTAGCCATTTTACTCTCTGAAAAGGAATCCAATAACTTTTTTCTTCGGCCAATAAAAAACCCAAATATACCAGGGTATTTCCCGTAAATCCACTGGCACACAATGATCTCTCATATACTACATTTCCGCCAATACCATCATCCAAAAACATAACTATTTTTAGTCCTTTTGATCTAAGTAACGCTACTGCAACTCTAAGAAGTTTAGTAAATATATGACCGGCTGTTTTTATGGCGAATGGAAGCGAATTAAACACATAATAACACTGTTTGCTATTGTCTTGATAGCTAAAACCTAAATATTTTCTTTGTTCCATGAATATATCAATGTGATGATATGCTCCTTTAATATCGAAAGTAAATAAAAAAGGAATTTTTCTCAAACAAAGCTTCAGCAACTTTAATGTCTTCAAATTTTACTTTAAACTGGTGCAAGTGTGGATTAATATACCTACAATCTAGAACTAATCGTGGCTTCCCTTTCTTATTAAATGCTACTGTAAACGGATTAACAATATGTGGAATCGCGTAACATCTTGAAACAACATCTTTGTCTAATAAAGCTTATTTCGCTTTCTACAAATACGGAATTTACTCTCGCTGAGTAATTATTTTTCATCTGAGAATGTTCGGGTACAGTTATAAATGGAAGCTTGTACCCACCACTTACTACATCTAAAATGTACTTACTATCAGTAGCCTCTTGCCACTTGGCCACGTGTGCCTTCAGTCTACTTACCGGCGAACTTCCGGTATCAATCTCTATAATAGGATCCTTTAGATCAATTTCTGTGTTTACAGATTTAAGTACGTTACCTTTTTCCGACGGAATCGGAACTACCCATTTTATGGATAGCGGTGTCCCAAACATAAAATTACTTATCTTATTGTTCGAGCTGCTTGCTGGAAATTAAGCTGCCCCTTTCCAATGACCCGGCGTGCCACAAGCGAACACAGCCCTGGGCGTCTCATCGGCTGTCTCATCGACATCCTATGGGTTGCATTGTTTTATGCAACCACCGGCTTCCGGTACGGCCAGTTGCGCGCGCCTCGTGATTTTTTCGATCTTTCCGGTTTTAACTTCTCGTTTGCCCGCGCCTCTGCCCTGTACATCCTCTTTTCGTCTTGGGAGTCGGATGCCAGCGGGTTAGACTCGTATTCGCTTACGAACCTCCAACCCAACTCTGATTCGTCAGCTAATCGTATTTGCTTCTGTCGGTTAGCCACCATCGCTTTGACTGCAAAAAGATTAATCTCATAAGACTCGTCAAACGATTAAACATAAATTTATGTTATGTATACAACGCAATAAAGTAAAGAAAATTATTTTCCAATACTGACCTTCCGCGATTTTGTTTCGCGTTTCTTCAATATTTCGATTCGACAACGAATTTTCTACTTCCTCTAATGCCAAATTTACTTTCACAATATGCTTAAATTGCTCTTCATTGATTTTCGTTTAAAAGATGGTACACCTGATACAATGTTCGAAATTTGTGTTAACTGAGTAACATTAGTTTTTGAACTTTTCTTTTCTACAATGCGTTCCAGGTCATGAAGCATTAAATTCTTGTGTTCAGCTAAAGAAGATTTCAACTTTTCATCGACTATTTCGCTGATCAGATGTATATGTTCGTCGATGTTCGTTGCACGATCTTGCCACGTTGACGCCTTCGCTAGAACTGATTTCTATCGCTATTTATTTCTATAATTAGCAATACATAAAACAAACTTGCAAAACCGGTTTGTTTTCTCATGTCCGTTAGGACAAAAGTATTCCGCTATACGATGTAACGCGGAGTACTATAATGATATAAACCAAGAGCCATATATCGAAATATGAACATGATTTAAGTGAAATAAGAACTGTACTGATGAAACGTGATATTCTTCACCTCAATTAACATAACCTTAATTGACTAAATTTAAAAGCTTCCAATATTGCCAATAACATGTTCATATCGTCTAACTCCATCTCGCAAAGCGCGGTATAAACTAGTTGACTAGCATTCGTCCGGAGCACACTTATATCAAGTTTTGCAACATTTGCGCACTTAAAAAACAAGAGTGTGTGCCACAATGGGTACACGTATTAGTATTGGAGTAGTTTTATTAACAAGATCAAGTGGCAGACCTAAATATAAATTAAACGCATGCTGTTTCTTTGGCGCCCTTCAAATCCGACAATTCAAAATAACGATACATATCTTGTCATACCATCGGTATGTTTGCATTTCTGGGGTGTTGTCGTCATGACGCCCTTCAAACCAGGCACCACGCCAAAACAACAAAGCAGAGGCGATAACAGAAGCGCTTTGTCTTATTAAATGATTGGAGACCGTTTGATAGTTAAAGCAACAATGTAGTTGAACACAAGCTTGTACCGCACGTGCAACATTTGTATTACATAAGCATAACATCGCACATTACGAACGTTAGCTCTGCCTTCAACATTACCCCATTTAATATTCATAAACATTATGTGACGAGTTGAACTTGGGTGTAGAGCCACGAAATTCAACAATGCGAAGCCAACGTTAACTTGAAAGAACCCGTATTCTTGAATGTATGAACATTCCGTCGGCATTCAGATTATGTTCTCAATGAGATAAATGGGATCAATTTACTTATTATATTGGCGTCGCGGACGTCAGTCTATTATTCGTTATTAAGACTCCGTGATGCTGTCCATGTTCTTTGTATGTCATTAATAGTAACAGTCAATTCAATTAAAAAAAAACAGACTGTAATGTCTCACAATACCAAATCATTAAGACGACCCTCGCAATTAAAAGTGAGGTATTTCACTGTTTTTTTTTAAATGATAAAGGTACAAATGCAAACAAAATCAATTTTACATTTTTAGAACATATTAAAGGGACTTTATTACATATGTTCTTGTTGTTCTCATTTTATCAGGAATCTTACACTCTGTGCTAATACGTGTATGCACTGCGACACTATTTGAGACACCTGTGTAGGGCATATGTGGAATCTGTATCCGAAGTTACTGTTTGTTAGATTCAGTCTGAGTTTCATTAGCACCAGTTGTTGTTTGTCACCTGCATATAATTTGTGGGTCCGTTTAAAGAAAACTGAAACATGGCTCTAAACCCAAAGAAAGGCAGTCATTCATGGCAGTCCTGTGTAGGTCTAAACATGGCTACTTTTCCATTTTGTATAAGTAAACTTGCCAGCATCGATTTCTTTCATGAGTCTTACATTTTCATCGAGAAGGCATATTTGGTATTCTTGATGAACTCCACTGTAATATAAGATAGATTTTAGCAAGTAATACATTAAGCTTTTATTCTGATTATGATATTATAAAGTTGTATGCCTTAACTCGAATAACTAATGGGATGAAAAATTCAGCTACCATGAAACCAAATGGCTATACATTAAATTAAATGTATATTTGATGCATTAAATTAAATCAAAACAGTGGGATAATGCAACAAAAAACATAACTGTTTTACAGTTAGAGGGCGAGTAACTGCTCAAATCCATCAGGACAAGGGGTTCCTTCATTCCATAATGAATCTTCGCTCGCCAGTTGTTCACTTAATGTTTCTACTGAACAAGTGACTTTGTACGTTACTGGTGCTAGTGGAATGTGCATTCTCATCATTCGCTCAAATCACTCTTAGAGTTTTGGAGTGGCCTTCCTGAGTGAAGTTGAATACGGAGAGAACATAACCAGGATGCTCAGATAGTGGGGATTGCTTGACTAAAAAAACAACTCTATATGCACTATTCTTAATCTATACGGCATCTAAATATACGTGAACATTGATTATATTATGTTTAGTTAATATAGAAAATATTGTAACCTTTTAACAACCTAATTAATTGCAGTAGGAATTAAACAAGAAATTTGGGCGAAAAACAAATGGTAAAAGAAACACAAACATATTGTTCAGATAATTGCAAATACATTTAGGAATCACCTTTGCCCTTTTTGATAAAAACTATGAAAACAAGGGTATGAAACCAAGAAATCAACTAATTTGATGTGACTTTCCATCAACAAAGTGTAAACTGCAAATCCGGGCGTGATTTGCAGGCAGCCAAAATTACTTGCTATCGTTCCATGTGGTTCGTTTTATCGAAATTTCTGCAGACTGTCTTTCTTCTTTAGAAATCTAAAAACTGAAACATCGGTCCCTCCCTGAAATCTTTTTGTGCAGCTTGATGCACTGCAACTTACAGGAATGTTTGTAATTGTTTACAAAGTCATGTTTTTACGCACTGATTCTTATGTAAAATGGCGTCGTTTTATCAACCAGTGGGTGGAGTTGAATTTAAGCACAGGCGCGCGACGTCACTCGTCAATATTGAGTTAATTGACGGTAAACGAAAATGTAAAGATTCGCCCTACTAACGAATCGTCCCATGTATTATAACGTGTCGACCCTTCGATGGTAGTGGCATAATTCCGTTATATTTTGATAGTTTGTAGTTTTGTTTGAGTTTATAATAAGTAATCAGATCATGTATCATACTTTCAAATTACACCATAATACAATTTTATCAAAAATATAAAATGCATTTTAATAAATAATACACGTCTTACAATTTTTAAGAGCATGCATATTACAACTTTTAAGTTTTTCATCGAAATGTTTTATGATATAATAATTAATGAATACTGATCTTAAAATAATGAAAAAATATATCATCAACAGCAACAACAACAACAGCAACAACAACAGCAATAATAATAATAATAATAATAATAATAATAATAATAATAATAATAATAATAATAATAATAATAATAATAATAATAATAATAATAATGATAATAATAATAATAATAATAATTATAATAATAATAATGATAATAATGATAATAATGCATATTGTTTGCAGTAGGCTTCGTTATATTGCAGGTAACGTATATTTGCTTTTAACAGGCTGAAGTTTGTGATTTGTTGATAAACGATAAACATGCCTTATTGCAAATAAGCCATCAAGTTCGACATTATTGTGGTTTGAGCAAGGCAAGGAAAAGCCAGGTACCAGGCTAATATCCCCATTGGTAATTTATCAATTATAATTGTTATAACTTAACACTTGTGTCTTCTCCAATTATTCGCAACACCGTTTCATTATTTTTTCCATTTCATGTTCACATTATTTCTTGCAAACCGATTTCTGGTAAGCCAGAACATGATTCGCAACTTACTTGTTTTTTTTAAAGCTAATGCAGGCTGTTGAAATACAATGCCACAATCTTAGGATGTAAACTAAATGTAAAATTCAACCTAACAATTACAATTTTGATGTCCTATATATTTAAATACATTTGCGTTTAATTTATTAATTATTGAAAACATTCATCATGGATGCCTTGAATATAATGTTACAATGAACTTGTTCATGGACAAGTAAACAAATTTGATAATTCAAAACCTGTTACAACGGTCAAAACAAATGTATTGACAGTCATGATAACGACATTGTACGCAAAAAAATAACACAATCGGTGTAGTCTGATTCCATAATTTAAAGTATCATTATTCAAGCTAGTGTTTATTCAATGTATTGAATGCAAAATTAATACTCGCAATTTACTGCACAATGCAACGTTTACAAAACTTTTGATAAATCGCATTCCACTCGGTGCTGTGCATTTATGTCATGATTTAAACAAAAGGCGTCAGCTGCCGTTACAATTTTTTAAACTGGTGAAAACGGAATAATCTAACAGATGATCTTATTGCGGAATTTTAATTTGATCCCATTACATACATATGCATATTATTACGAATGAGTAATTGATGCTTTTTGTTTCACTAGAGCTAGTACTGAGAATACCGCCAAATGTCACCTGTCGAAATATGACGCAAGATGATATTTACGTGATTTGTAACACAAGAAAATGTTTGAAATTGTTTGACAACATCGCGCTACACACTGTGCTGTTTATGTATAATCTGATTTAAACAAAAGGCAACAACTGCTGTTACAATTTATATAGTTGTGAACACGCGTTAATCATACAGATGATTTAATTGCATTTTTTATTAATTTGATCGGTTCGCGATCTCATTATATTCATGTTTATTACCACGAATGAGTACTTGACGCTTTTTGTTCTACATGAGCTTACCACAATAGTAAAAAACAAATCCGCCCAACGCCATATGTCGAAATATGTAACATGTTGATACAATAGAGATAACTTTTCCGAACGATTGTTTGAATGTTTTAGTTAGGAATAAAACGGATTGTGTCTTAAAACATGTTCCCATTTATGGTAACATTGACTGTAGTCTTTCTACCAATTTGGAATGGCAGTTTTATTATTTTAACTTTAATTCAAATATATTTGCAACAAGAAACAACAACTATGATTGAAACATACACTTTAAAGCTTATTTGAATATTGAACATGATAGGCATTGGTGAAAACATATACTGCATTCAAAATAATTTGCTCACTGTTTTTAGACGGTAACAATTGAATGTCATTTTTGTTTCTACATTCTACATGTAGCAATTTATTTCTAGAACAATAATGTATTTAATGATGATGATATATTGTTTTTGGATGACAAAGACATGTCATTTACTTTCATAATGGTTATAGCCATACTGTAGCTTCACCTGGCACTAGGCCAGGAAGAGGCAGGTATATTCACTAAACAACTGAATTTACAGTTCGCGTATTACTTGTAACCTACCTTGGCTCAAAAAGCCAGGTCATGGTATGATGCAAAACCGTATATAATGTGGTAAAGATACAGATCTACGTTTGATGAGAAACTACACCAAATTTTCTTGAACACGGGACAACAAAATCGTCATTAATTTAAATACGCTGTATGTAATCATAAAATGACCATAATAATATCAAAATAAAAAGTACGTTCGTCTGTCCAATTTTTGTGTACATATTTCCATTTTTACCGGAGTATATATAAGGACCATTACTAAAGCTACGATCGCAAGGTCTCCATCGTTGCTAGGTATTATTTTTTGAATGTGCATGTACACACTGTAATAGAATTATAATATTATAATTTATTTATATTTCATAAACATCTTATCATGATAAGTTTATTTTAACCCAAGTTATTTTGGAGGAAGTAACAAATAATTCATTTTAAGCTACCGATACCACCCTTTATCGTAAGTCAATCTGTTTCTAACGAATAGTCGGTCGTAAACAACAATAATTGAACTTGATCTACTTATTTGATGTGTAAATGCTTTCGAATAAATAAATTGCGAACCTTTTTTTATAGATTTAATTAGTAGGTCGAAGTCAGTTATTTCATCGACGTGTTTTTTTTATTCACATTGGCAAGGTGCGCGTAGTATATAAATTCGATCATCAAAATCGATCATTCGATAACTCATTATTGTATACGCAAATTAAAATACGGGAAATTATCAAAAGTCCAAGTCTCGTCCAGGAAATTCGTTAGTAAGCTCGCCAAAGGTTCGCTTACTTACAAAATTACTGAACTCGTTTAATAAAATATGGTATGATATGACAACTCATGCCATATCCTATATATATATACAAAGTTGTAATATGTGTGCCATTAAAAAGGTATATTTCTAGATATGGATGTCTTCTGTTAGCTGTGGCATTATTTATATCTCAATCGATGTTAAGGAAATGGAAATAGGCAGTGACAGTAGTCTCCTTAGTACAGCAGAATGAATGACATATGCTGAAGGACATAAGGCGACCGATCTAAATACGTTGTCAGAGGAAAGGCCGTTTATATTTTTAAAGTGTTATTCAAATCGACAAAAACGACAGGAGTGGCGTTTACATCTATACTGGCATATAGAGATATATAATTTAAATGTTAATTAAAAAGCGCGATTTACCAAATTTTATTCCGCTTAGTATACTCGTTGATGCCAAGGTTCTTAAATATGCCATGAGTATTGTGGAAGTCATTTTGGGGTCTATATATACAAAGCCATAAACCCAGCTAACAATTCTATCTCGTTGGCCCTTCGTTATATAGTAGATATTATCTACGCCCATCGATCCCGAGAATGTCTGACTCTTTGAAGTCTACGACAACATTTGACAAAACATGTATAGGAAAAAGCATGTGTTGTACAATTTTTACTGTAAAGGTTTTCAACCAGCATATGCACTGTTTGTCAAAAACTAATCTGACGTCATCCTATCATAAAAGTAAGCTAGACTATTTTACTTGAAACAATTACCTGTAATTTACAATAAAAATGACAAAATCAATGGACAGTCAATCAATCACACACAAAGTAATGATGAGTCTCTTTTGGAGAGTACATGATCAGATATATATTCCGGGAAATTATTTCAAATACCACCTTAAGCCGTGGTTATCCAGCTATCACTATCAGAACCTGCACAATTCGTCTCTTTATGAACAAAAAACATAAACATAAACTGTGCACAAATCATATCAATCATAATTTCTATTTTATTTGTAAACATTAAGATAACATTTCAAACCGTGTTATGAAAGGCTCATACTGGGCGCACAGCTGTAACAATATCCATGAACTGGGGCGTGATTTGAAAATACGAAACTTCCGGCAGCGCCAGCAATGGAGAAAGCAAACGCCATCAATATACCTTTTACAATTTCACTCCTACATAATTTGTATTCATCACAATGACATATGATTCTATCAATATTCCATATAATGTATGCACATATTGTGTATTCATAACAGTTGTTACCACATACATTTGATAGTATCCAGTTGTTTTGTTATATTTGTTATGTATTAATATCAGTGTTGAATTCGCCTTTAAAATATGACGCCTTGTTAGCATATGTTGCAAGGCCGAAATAGCATCGTAATGCGCTGCGTGAATATTAAAGGAACTTTCCTGTTTTTTAGTTTATATACCATGGAATCGGTATGGACGTTTAAGAAGCCGTCAGATAATGGGCATAGGTAATAATTTTTTTGCGAAATGTTGTCATCAACTCAGCCTTAATAATAATGTGTCTTACAGGTTGCTGTGAGAACAGTTTAAAACGCTAAAATATGTTGTTTTGTAAGCAATATGCCGCCTAGCTCACAATAGAATGAGTAGTAGGCGCCATATCGCATTCCCATAAGGGAAACATATTGTGCCCGGATGCAAAACCCACATAAGTTGTACCTATGGGTCATATTTGCGTACCCAAATGGCCATGATGGCATTTTATAGGAGTCAAAGTTGTGTGCATTAACGAGGCATGTCACTGTACTGGTTACCTAAGGGATTGTTTGGAGGAACCAGGGGAAAAGTTCTGCTAAATGCGTTCGCAAAGAATTCAACAGATACGGTGTTACTTCTTTGGTTTTCATAAGATTGCGTCTGTTATAGGTTTTAAGGTACTCCTTATACAAGAAGAAGACGTAAATCAATGCGTATAATGACCGATTACACAGCTTGGCTGTATTTTCAATAACTTTTAATAAGCACACTGTCTGATGAAAAGCAATAAAATAATGACTATTCCAGAATGCTGTTAGTACACGTGATTCTATTACATGAACCATTTTACTGTTGCGGTTCAAAATGTCAAAACGAAATGAACACAAATACTCAGGTGTCCAACTGCTGGTTTATAAGTTTATACATTTCCATTACTATATCAGCAATATTGTTTGAGTTGTCACAACATTATTTTCTTTTTACTGAAAAAGGGGAACTACTAATTTCAGAAGAAGAACGAACCAAACTATGGAATTTAACATTTTCAAACAATGTTTAATATTGTGGTAAAGTTTTATCCCTAGAGCAGCAACATTTTGTGAGTGCGCGCGACACAGGCTAAAAATGTCATTTTAGCTGTCATGTCGAAAATATCCGAACCAAAATATCGATGACTGCAAGTTCACGTTCTGTTAATTTTTGTAAATGTCTTTTGAGTAACACACTACACACACATCCGACTAAAGGACTTGCGTTCAGAAGTACAGACTGAACATTGCAAATGTATATGCCAATTTGCTTTGCACATTCATATATATCGTTCAGTGTCGTGAGTAAATCCTTCCCAGCTTTCGCCTGCCTTACGTCTGTCCGCCCTCCCAAAACTCCAAGAAATACTTAAATAACTCGGATGCAAATTAAGTAACCGCACGAGACAAGTAAAATGTCCAATGGTCTATTCTCAAGTGGATTTTACTAAAGAATAAAAAGACACAGAATACTGCAGGAACATGAAATGTTAAGAAGTTATGAAACAGTTTACACTTAGCAAAGTGTTGTTTATGCAAACAATTGTTTTCATCAAAATATCTGTGTGTTTTTTTTATGCAATACAAAACCTTTAAGGTTATGTCTGCTGTGACAAATTGACATTGGATATTTATGATTATAAATATTCACACATTTGCATGTAAACGGGTAATAATAATAACCTTTAATTAATATGGTGTGTTACCGGTAGGGACTACTGTATTGCTTGCACAACTGTACATATAAAAGCAAAAGCAAATCAAAAACGTCATATTATGTGTTAAATATAATATATATGCAGTAACACTATGTAATCCATATTCTATATGTTATGAATTGTACATTCGGACATGTTTAGCGGCCCCTAGTTAAGGGTACTTACATTCAGTACAATCTAATTGTACAAATTATACATGTGATTTTTATTTAGTTAAGCCATGCGCATAGCCGTCGAACTGGCCTCATCATGCACGTGTTACTTTGTTAGGTGATACAATGATTTATATGCTGACACACACATGCAGTCAACGCGTGATGCGGTGATTGGATAAAACGTGCATGTGATTCATATGTGTGCACGACTTGCAATTATATATTGCTTCGCTTACCCTATTTGCTGCAGTTCAGAACTGGACCGCGAGTTGTTCATGCGGTAAGTTAATCTATTGTTCTTTTTTATGACACATGCGCGCGGAGCTATTCGTTAATACTAGTCTAATGCATATTCGAAATACGAAACAAAATATCAAGTTTGTTTGAGGAAATCAGTATGGCAACTATGATTAAATTTATAATATGAATACATTGATGATTAATCAATTAAAATACAAATGTATATGTATTATCTCTACTAAATAATAATATTTATTATATTATTTAACAATAATACAGTACACTATTGTGTAGTATACTTATTAAATTATATAATATGATATTATATTATATGATATGATATTATAT